>SKCR01025863.1:0-19748 GCA_019454045.1 Zanthoxylum bungeanum | reverse complement strand
ATCAGAGATAATGTTGCAGATCCGCTGACGAAGGCTATTCCTCGGGAAAAGTTTGAGCGACATGTACATAGTTCAGGTATTAGATGCTTGTGACTGGCTATAGGCCAAGTGGGAGATTGTTAGATAGTAATGACCCATAGCGTCACTATTTTGTAAATGATATTGTATTATTGTACAAAATTAACTATGTGTAGTGAAATCGCCTTTTACCGTTTTGTAATTTATTTACTTTGATATATAAATGGTAAAAGTCCCTATGATTAGTTCCGGATTGTGATGATATGAGACGGTATCAATCCATAAAGTTAATCATTAAATATCCTAGTCGTAGTATTATCGAGATTGGACATCGATAAAATAGACTAGTACTACTACTACTGCACTTGTGCATGTTGTGAGGGCACAACGGCATAGTTCTCATATATTTAAGTATTGGATACTTATGCAAGTGCGGTAGGAGGTTGTTTTTTACCGATGGTACGGAAACAGCTTCGCTCTGGATAGACCCCGCGGAGTCCCATTGGTAGTTTTCTGCGTGTCTATGGGAGTCCGCTTCAGGGTAGGTGCATATGATCTTAACCTGAGACTTGCATCGCTAGTACTTACGACAATCGGTAAACTTTAGTTTTGGTGGTCCAGGGCTTTAACGGGTTCTGTGTACACCTCTTCTGGGTTTATCGAGAATCGTAGTGTATTGGGTGTGATGTCAAGATGGAAGTATCACTTCAGACATATGGAGATGATGATCGCGAGGGATACAGAACTAGTACTCTATAATGGTTGCAACCATCGGGATAATATGACTAGGTCAGAATTATCCGATTCAAATAGACTGGTTGCTTGATGTCCGATATGTGTATCGTACGGGGCAGACACATCTCCAGCCCCAGGCCTTACATGTGATCATCCGATACTGGTTCGATATACACTATACTACGGTATAATACGCCTGTTATAGATCTTATATTCCAATAAGAATATTTCTAGAGAATTGGTAGACATGGCGTTTTGCTAGAGGCTAACCTTGTCTTGTAAATCGGTAAAAACGTAGTACTTGGTACGTACGTGTTCGGATAGTTCGACAACCGGATTTACTACCAACATATCTAGAGATCTCTTGGGTCGCTTCCCGAAGATTCACCAATGACGTATGATTCAAACTCGATTAATCTTGGATTAATTACGGAGAGACTTTATCTTGGATAAAGTACTATATAAAGAGAGAGAAACGATTAATTTGGAATTAATCGTTAAATTATTATATTCGATATAATAATCGAAATTCGATTTCGACGCGAAATTAAAATTATATTTTAATTCGGGCAAACGAGTTAATTTAGAATAATTCGTTAGCGACGTAAATAATAATTTCGCTAGGCGCAATTATTTATTTAAATTCGATTTAATTAACGTCGCGACGTAAGTTCGGTATTTCGGAATATCGAACCCGAACGCGTGAGTGCACGTGGGCCCACTTTCATTTGGAAACGTGTGGGGCCCATATGACACATGTAATTATATGCATTATTTAATTGTTGATGCATTGCATGGAGATAGTGTACAATGCACTCAAGGGTTTTGCATGGAAATTGAGTGTTTGACACTCTAAGCCATTGCATGATTTGTGTCATAAGTTTATTATTAATTAATAAATATTATGGCATAAATATAAATTGATTTTTGTAACAAAAATCAGATCTCCTCCTCTCTCACATTGCCGAAAACTTCACTGCAGTTTTGGCTCTCCACTTTTCTGTTTTTTGTTGCAAAAACTTGAAGAATTTGTGCATGTTTGGAACAATAAAATACCATCTTTGGCTAGCACCATCAAGGGATCATACAAAGGTGTTATGGGAAACTCATCTTAGAGCTTGGAAGGATCAAAAATTGCTTGGAGCTCTCTTTTCTGTTTGGCCGAAACCCTCACTGCACAAAGGAGAAATTTTTGGTTTCATCATCACGCATCCGCATTCCGATCTTTGTGAGTATGATTCCGCCATACTTCAATATTGTTCATTCATTTATATGTTTTGCTTGTTCTTTTGATCTTGGGACATGGATTAGATTTTCCAACACATGTAACGAGCTTTGGGCCAGTGACTCCCAAACCAGTTGGCTTTAGGGAACTAGGTGTAATGACACCCCTACAGACTTAATTACTCGGATTTCAGATGTTTCTTTTTATTTTTATAACATCTTTGATCCATGTAGCAAGCTTTGGTCCAGTGACTCCCAAGCTAGTTGGCTTTAGGGTACTAGGTGTTAAAACACCCCTACGGACTTAATGACTCGGATCTCAGACGTTTTTTTTTATATATACACTTTTTTCTTTTTCTTTTTTCTTTTTTTGCTTTTTTTTCATTGCTTTTTAGATGATTCCTCCAATTAAACTATAGCACTTAATAGTACATACTTTTCAAATACATCTCATGGCTGTATGTTACCATGCATGTTGATAATACGTGTCAACTGTGTTGGACAATTATGACCCATAGCATCACTATTTGTACAGAACATGGCGTTGTTGTACAAATTAACTATGTGACAAAGGAAATTGCTCTTTTATCATTTGTAATTGGATTACCTGGATATATAAATGATAAAAGTCCTTATGATTAATTCCAGATTAATAAGATATGAGACAATATTAATCCACAAAGGTTTGACCATTAAATATCCCTAGTCGTAGTATTATCGAGACTGGACATCGATAATGTGGAATAGACTAGTATTACATTTGTGCGTGTTATGGAAGCGTAACGACATAGTTATCATATATTTGGGTATTGGATACTCATGCAAGTGTAATAGGAGGTTCTGTTTACCGATCGGAAACAGCTTCGCTTTGGATAGACCCCTCAGAATCCCATTGATAATATGATTATGTGTCTATGGGAATCCGAATCGGGGTAGGTGTATTTGGTCATAACCTGAGACTTGCATCGCTAATACTTGCGATAATTAGTATACTTTGGTTTTGGTCGTCCGGGGCTATAACAGGTTATGGGTATGCCTCTTCTGGGTATACTGAGAATCGTAGTGTATTGGGTGTGATGTCAAGATGGAAGTATCACTTTAGTCATATGAAGATGATGATCACGTAGGATACGGAACTGGTACTCTTGTATGCTGCAGCTATCGGGATAATATGACAATGTCATGATTATCTGATTATAGAGACTAGTTACCAGAGATCTGATATATACTTCATACGGGGCACACACAATTCCAGGCTCAGGCCTAGCATGTGACATTCGATACTCGCTCGTAATACGCAATACTACGTATACTACGCCTGACAAAGATTACATATTCCTTTAAAGAATATTTCTGGAGAATTGGGTAGGCACGATGCTTTGCAAGAAGCCAACCATGTCTTATAAATCGATAGGAACGTGGTACCGGGTAAGCACGTGTTCGGATAATCCGATGACCGTATTTACTGCCAACATATACAGGGATCTCTTGGGTCGCTTCCCAAGGATTCACAGTTGAGATTTGACTCGAATAGAAAATTAATCTGGGATTAATTATGAGAGAGAAAATTAATCTGGGATTAATTACAGCAATAATTAATATGGGAATTAATTATTAAAGAAAGAATTAATCTGGGATTAATTGCGTCGAGAATTTATCTGGGATTAAATTCGTCAAGAAGAGATAACGCGATTAATTTAGAATTAATCGGTAAAGTAAATTTAATAGTGAAATTAGATTTTACTATTTAATTTATTTAAATTGGGATAAAATAATATATTAGATATATTAAATGAAATCAGATTTCAAAGCGGAATTAAAATTAGATTTTAATTCAAGCGAACGAATTAATTTAGAATTAATTCATAAGCGACTTCCGTAATAATTTTACTAGACATTATTATTAAATTAAATTAGATTTAATTACGTCGCGATGGAAAATTCATTTAGTCGGATTAAACGAATCGGGCCCAAAGTGTGTTGTGTAAAGCTAACTTGAATTTGGAATTCAAATTTGGGTGGGACCCACATCACTTACATCACATTTCACTTTTTGGTGATGTAAGTGGTTGGCAACTTTAATTGTTGGGCATTAATCACACATCACACATGATTTATAGTTAAGTTTTGGAAACAAAATGTGACTATTCATCTTCTCCAAAAAACTCTATCTTGGCCGAAAATAATGCTCATTGGAGGAGAAATTTTTTCTTTCATTTTTATTCAAGCTAGCACTTAAAGGAGTGGATCAAGGTGATAGGGAAACTCACCCTAGTGTTGGAAACACTCAAGAATGACTTGGAGCTTCCACCGAAATGCATAAAAAGTTTTGAACTCATCCGATCAATGTGAGTATTTTTCGTAACTCTTTTGATTTTATTCACACACAAATCACTCTTAGACGATCTTGGCATGTTCTAGGAACACTTACAAAGGTATCAGAGCGGTCTAAGTTTGATTTGAAAATCTAGGGTTCTAAATTTTAATTTGGGTTTTTTGTGATCGGAGCATGAAATGCCTACATTGATTGTTGGGTTATGTTTGTATAATGTTTAATTGGATTTGTGCATTCATGGAATTGAGAAAAATTGATTAGATAAAAAATCCCTAATTCCTTGGAAATGGCCGATTATTACCCTAGGTGTATTCATGGTGATTTTTTGAAAATTTAACAATTGGATATGTTAATTGCATGAAATGAATATTAATTATTGGTTTAATTGGATTGAAATCAGAATTGAATGTTATTTCATGATGATTTTCATGAATGAAACATGTTGGAATGGATTGATTTTGCTTCAATTTGTGTTGAACATGAATTGGAAATGTAGAGCATGATTAATTGAATTAATTAGTGTTTTGGAAGCATTAGATTAATTAATTAATTTTGGTAATTACACTTGAATTGAATTAATTTATAATTTGGAATAATGAGTTAATTTAATTTATTGTATTTGGGCTTAATGGGCTTGATTGGGCCAAGTTTGGTTTAGGATAATTGGTTGGATCCAATTGGGCCTAAAACCATTTCCATAAAGTCCAAATATGATAATTGGGCCTTTAAAATTTTAATTGAATAGTATTGGATACCAATTGGGCCTTTGAGACCCAATTGGATTGGATTTGGATTCCAAGTCCTTAAAGGCTAATTTGGAATTAAATATGAATTAGTATTGAACATAATTTAAATTGGATTTAAAATTGTAGTTCGATATAATTCAAGAATACGTACTTTGAGTATTTATTCTTAAATGAGTTAGACTCGCGCAAATCAAATCGTTGTTTGAACATTGGATGGTCACTAATCAAAGATTAATTAATTGGATTAGATTGATTGATAAAATGCTTTGTGTGAATACTTGGATATATGTATGAATAATGTATATCAGATGGATATTAGAAGGGTGATGGCAATTTTGAAAATTGTTGTAATAATTTAAAATTTATTAAATTGGACCTGCGCGTCCAGGATATTATCACCTTATCTCATTGTATTTCTCTTCTCATTAATTCCCCTCAATGTAAATGAGATTTCTTTAGAAGTATTATGTAATTGGGTAGAAGTATGAATAGTGCTAGTGGGAGAGAGGAAAGAGAGAGATTTGTTCTAGGAACAAAGTTTGTTATATATCCATCCGAATACCATTATTATTTTATTCATGCCTTATTATGCTTTTAGAATGCATGCTTAAGGGTGTATGATGAGACCTAATTAAAGATAATAAAATGGTTACCAAATCGCGACAAAAACCCTCATTTCATATTAAGCGTTTTTCCTTCCATTAAGTGATTCTCTCTCAAGATCCAAGATTGGCATTGGTTTGTTGGCCAAAGTCAAGAACTTTGTCTATCGCGGATGTGTTTGAATCACGAAAGCTTTGTTTCATATCGTACGTCTTGGGCAAGTTGTGACTTGTTGGCTAATGTCATGGTCACTTCTTGTTCATCGACCTCGATTACGAAGCTTTACCACTGTCAATGGGTGGCGTTTAACTAGAATCATTAAGCTTGTTGAGCCAAAGCCAAGGCTTAGTTGATTTAGAGGAAAAATATTAGGTAATATATTGGATATATTGGCATATATTGGATATATGTTTCGGACTTGGAGGTCCACCTACTTGATCTAGGAATTGCATAGGATCCAATTGATCTTAGAGATCTACCTAGTTAAGTTTCATACAACTTGTTGGCCAAAGTCAAGGTTGTGTGTTATTTAATGGGATCCTAGCCCACTAGGAAACTAGTTTTCCCGAGTACTCCACAGAGGGTTAGAGGCTCGTCGAAAAATTGAGGGAGGCAAGTATTAAATTTGTAATTTCATTTAGATACTTGCCAATACGCGCTCATTTCATTTTTCGTCATTAAAAATTTATATATATTAGTTGGACTAATATTCAATTGTTATTTTAATTAAGAAATTGGACTTTATTCAAACTATTTCATTTATAGTTGATTATATAATTGGATTATAGTAATCAATATATTTGAATTTAACCAATCAAATAGTAGTTGATTATATAGTTAGGCTATAGTAATCATTATATTCGATTGTACCCGAAATCATTGATTGAATAGTTGGACTATTGGAATCAAGATAACTGAAAGATTAACGTTTAAAACATAATCCTCGGTGAAAATGTCTTTAAACGGCTTAAATTTTCAAATTGGGAATAGAACCTCATGATAGTCCTAGGAGCCGAGAAGTTACTTTATTTGATAGAGTGACATCTCGGGCCTGAGCCCGAAGTTGAGCAAATAGTGGAGCATGAGCTTTGGAAGACTCATGGTGATGATAACTTTAGTGTTCAATCTATTATGCTTGCCGCAATGACTCCTTAATTTCTTCGTCAGAACTAAGGATTAGATCCTTATAGTATGATATTGAAATTGAATGATCTTCATAGATCTTATCTTAGATCTTAGAAGTACTAATTGCAATAAGAAAACTCTTGGAGAGTTAATGGCTATGCTCAAGGAGACAGAGCTAGAGCTTACAAATGGGCAAGAAGCGCAAGGCGCATCTTACTTCAACATCCCAGAAGGCCAAGGCTTGGCCGAAGGCTTCTGGGGGTGTGAAGAAAAGAGCAAGGCTAAATCGTCACAGTCTTCTGGGAAGACAAAGGACATATCCCAAGATGTCTGCCTAAATTCTGGCAAACGGGATCACTGGAAGCGTGAGTGTCGTATGGACAAGGCAGACATGAAGGAACTGAAGACGGGTAAGGGTCCGGCTTCAGGTATGTTTGTTATAAACATGTCCACTGCTGGTTTTAAAATTAGATTTAGATACTGGATGTGGTACATAAATATATGTACTGATGTCCGGGATCTGCTGATTAGCAGGAGACTGGCTTCAAATGAGATCGACCTATGAGTCGGAAACAGGACATGAGTCGTTGTTTTGGCCGTAGGAACCTAAGTTTTGGAATTGCCCATTCGGCATGTACTTAAATTAGGAAACTGTTATAATGTACCTAGTTTGACTAGAAATATTATCTATATATCTAGTTAACCCATTGCGGGTATACCTTTATGTTCCAAAACACTAGGTGTTTTGTTTATAAAGATGCTATTGAGATATACACATTAGATGTGAATAACATTACTTATATTTTGAATAAAAACAAATCTCAAACATATAACATGACAAACAAATGACTCAAACCGAATTAATCAGATGAGACTTATTTGTGGCATTGTTGTCTGAGACACGTTAACAAGACTCGTATATCCACACTTTCGAAGAGTGGATACTAGGACAGATTTGATTATAATTCAAATGATGTCTACGAATCTAGTTTATTAGGCAAAGTGCCTAAAACACTTTTTACTTGGTAAAAGTGCAAGTGCCACCGATCTGTTACCACTCGTTCATAGTGACGTAAGTGGGCCCATGTCTAGCTAAGCTAGAGGTGGATATGAATACTTCGTAACCTTTACAGATGTGGCATCACATTATGGTTATGTGTATCTTATGAAACACAAGTCAGAAACTTTTAGAGTTTCGAAACGAAGTAAGAAAACAGACCGGTAAAAGTATTAAAAACATTACAGTTGGACCAAAGTGTAAAATACTTAAAGATATGAGTTTCAAGATTACTTGAAAGAGTATGGTATTCTTTCTGTAGGCACTGCATTTTTACATATAAGTCCTGATGATGAGCCTCGTGCGGAGGCACTACCTTTTATGTCGCGGAAGTTGCGGGAAACGGACGTCGGAAGGGAAGAGTCAAGAATTGACATCTTGTTGGATTTACTTCGCTCGCTTAGCTTCAGGTTTGCTCGTTAGGCCTCTATTTTAAAACTTATCCCCGGTCCGAACCTTAAACAAAAACTCTGAGGGCGAGGCCCACATTAGCATCAATATCAGTCTTGCCCGGTATGGCACTCTGGGGGCGAGGCCAATATTAACATCAGTATCAGCCTTTGCCAGATATGGCACTCTAGGGGAGAGGCCCACATCATTATCAGTCCGGCCGTGTATGGCAATCTGCGGGCGAGGCCCATATCAGTATCAGTTTTTGCCGGGTATGGCACTCCGGGTACGGAGATATCAGTATCAGTTTTGCCAGGTATGGCACTCCGGGTATGGAGACATCATTATCAGTTTTACCGGGTTTGGCACTCCGGGTATAAAGACATCAATATCCATTTTGCTAGGTATGGCACTACGGGTATGGAGACATTAGTATCAGTTTTGCCATGTACGGCACTCCGGGTATGGAGACACTACTACGGCATTCCAGGTATGGAGATATTTCAGCGACACCTTGGGTATGAGGTTTAGCTTGCCAGGTACGACACTCCAGATATGAAGATATTTCAGCGACACCTTGGGTATGATGTTTAGCTTGCCAGGTACGGCACTCCGGGTATGGAGATATTTCAACGACACCTTGGGTATGAGGTTTAACTTGCCAGGTACGGCACTCCGGGTATGGAGATATCACTGCGACACTCTCGGTATGGAGACACAATCGCGACACCTCGGGTATGAGGTTTAGCTGCCAGGTACGACACTCCGGGTATGGAGATATCACTGCGACATTCTAGGTATGGAGACGCAACTGCGACACCTCGGGTATGGGGTTTAGCACGCCGGGTATGGCACAACAAAATCAACTTTGTGACACTCTAGGTATGGAGACGCAACCGCGACGCCTCAGGTATAGGGTTTAGCATGCCAGGTACGGCACAACATCAACTCAACTCAAAGCAACATGCAGGTCAGGTGGCAGCTGGCGAGCCAGGTAAGTAAAAATGCATTGCATAGACTTTGATAGGATTTTCATTGTAACACACTGCACAAGTCCCATCAAAGTGGGGGCGACTGTAGGCACTGCATTTTTACATATAAGTCCCGATGATGAGCCTCGTGCGGAGGTACTACCTTTTAAGTCACGGAAGTTGCGGGAAACGGACGTCGGAAGGGAAGAGTCAAAAATTGACATCTTGTTGGATTTACTTCGCTCGCTTAGCTTTGGGTTTGCTCGTTAGGCCTCTATTTTAAAACTTATCCTCGGTCCGAACCTTAAACCAAAACCCTAACACACACCACTAACCACACAAATTCAACAAATCAATTAATTAAACCTACCCACATGCCCCACATCAGTACAAAAATTCAACTAAACAAATAAAACAATTCAACAAACAAGACAAACCCATTAAATAAGGCAACTTCTCCCAGGTGAATACACACACAAATTCAACCAAAACAATAAATAAACCACATCACAAATTCAACTTTCCAAAACACTAAAAGCCAAAAACCTTTTCTCACTCCTCACCATTCATGCACAGGCCTCACCCCATTTTCTAAAAGCCAAACCCCACACATTAAACACATTGCCACTATAAGCAATTCACGCCAAACCCCTCACTGTACTGCCAGTAATTACCACATAAATACCCCCCTAAAACTGTCCAGAAAACACCCGAAACTGCATAATAAACTACCCAGTCCTTAGCTTTAAAACCACACAAAATAGAAGCCCAATGCCCCTCCAAACACGCCAAAACAGTCCCCAATTCACTGCAAACCAGTAAGCCAAATACCATGACCTTAAACACTGTGAAACGAAGTGAAAACAGCGAGTAAAACAGTGAAAAAGTGAAGGAAAATGTCGAACCAATGAACCAAAGGAGTTACAGAGTGTTAGCCCTTCCGACGGCCGTGAAACGCACTTCCAAAAGACGACACAAAAGGTTAGACCTGAGGGCACATGTTATTTATTCTATCTCGCATGAATTATTAATTTAGAAGGCATGTAATTTATTTTCTTCGCATAAATTAGTGACTTAGAAGGCATGTAATTTATTTTCTCCGCATGAATTAGTGACTTAGAAAACATGATATTCATTTTACTTCGCATGAATTAATTCTTTAAAAACCATGTAATTTATTTTACCTTGTATGAATTAATAGTTTAGTTTAGAAAATTATTCATCTTTGAAATATGATTTGGCCTAGTACGTTATTCCTTTAAGCATGACTTAGTTATTTACCTTTCGCAATAGGAATTTAAGTTATGTTATGTTTAGATATTACTTATATAACATGATTGATGTGTAATATTGCATGCGAATTTACTTTTAAATCATACAAACTCACATTTAGGCTGTATATGAACTTAGATGTAGATTACTTTTGCAAATATATGTTGTGTAGACTTGGTTAAGATTGCACAAATCCATTCATTACAAGTGACATAAGTAAGGGACCATTCATTACAAGTGACAGTTAGTCACATTCCGTTACTTGTTGGCACGTACCGTAAGGTATAAAAAAGGTGTGCTCACTTGGTTGTTTGAACCCTTGAGTGGGGAGTCCTAGTTGTGGGCAATTCTTCGTCAGCGAGAGCCTTTGTATATACTCCTGTAAACCCAAATGTGAACCATAGTTGTATATCCTATAGAAGTTTCCCCTTTATGCTTTTGATAACAACATGCATACTATATCTTGTACATCGCACGCATTACATGCACTTCATGCATACACGCATCATTCTAACCCTTGTGTTCAAAGAGCCATCATAGATATTCGTTGGGTTAGGAAAAAGAAGACTTTTCAAGAAGGGTTTAGCAAGCACGGATATCGAGGAAAGGGAAACCGAGGAACAGAAAACTTTACGGCAGGAATAGAAAGACCATTTGGGGGCCTTCAACACAAAAAAAAAAAAAAGAGAGAAAATGCAAAAAAATATATATATATATATATAAAAATAAAAAAATTGTTTGTTTTTAGTCTTTGATAGTTAGACATAAGTCTGATGATGAAATTAATTGCTTTAGGGTGAAACCTTAGAAACAATAAACTCTTGATGTGCTTTTATCTGATGTTTTGAGTAATTGATCTATGTTAGACTCGTAAGCACTTAATTATAGGTTCTTAGCGGTGAAAACCTGAGTGGTTGGAAAGATGACTAGTTGAAAAAAATTGTAGGTCGGTGAATGACTGTTTGCTTAGATGTCTATACTGATTGCTTGTGTTATGATGTGTGGTATAGTTGAAAATAAAAGAAAAAGTCTCTAAAGAAAAGAATTGAACCACCTACAACCGATAAGCGTGAAGCTACCCATTGGCGAGTGTTAGGACCACCATGAGGAGAAATGCTACCTTAAAGGGTAGGTGTGTTAAAAAAAAGTTCAAAATGAAATAAAAAAGAGAGAAAAAGGAAAAGAAAGATAAAACCATACCACATTGAGCACGAAAAAGTAACTGCAGAACATAATTGAGACATCTAGGTTGGTTTGACCGACCGATCCCGAATTTTGAAACGAAATCATTGAGTTGGCTTATTTAAGGATCAAGCTGTGAAAGAACCTTTGCACACACACTTTTAGTCTAGCTTAGATCATTTATTCAAAGACTTGGATTTGAGTTGCATCGAATGTTTTGAAGATTCTCTGGTTTCATTACTGAGCATTCTTTGAGGACAATGATATGTATAACTATTAAGACTAGTTCATAGCTTAGCATGTTGATGTGGTTCATCTTAACCAAATGCAAATGGCAGAGAACATAAAGCTAAACCAAATCTGGGGGCGACCAGTCTACCACCTTGTGAATCAGGGATACAACGAGTCATGGGACCAAAGAGAACCGAGCAATCACCAAAAGAGAATTGACAGAAAGAAATTGCAAAAGTAGGGGGCGACCAGAGACATTCATCACCAGAGAGAATTGACAGAATGAAACTGTAATCAGGCCCTAAGGGGCGATCAAAGACAGTTATAGGAGAATGACACCGAGGGAACTGGAAGAAGACCTAACCCGGTGGAATAAGAAATGAATCCATGCATACACGTAACACACTTGCATCCTTTTTGTGTCTTGTTTTGTTCACAGGTTTTAAATAAAAGAATAAAGTGGCAAATGCCAGTCGATCAGGAGCAGCAACACAACACATCAGTAATGGTTCGTAAATGGACCATCATCTCTCATCAGTAGCGGTTCAGAAATGGACCCTTATCACTTTCCGAAAATGGCACTCCGAAAATGGAGCACGGTTCGAAAATGGAAATTTATCGCAAGCCGAGAATGGCAATCCGAGAATGGAGCAGAATCCGAGAATGGAGCAAAGTTTGAGAATGAACAAGCCGAGAATGGCAATCCGAGAATGGAGCAGGGTTCGAGAATGAATAAGTTGAGAATGAAAATTTGAGAATGGAACAAGGTTCAGTAATGAACAAGTCGGGAATGACACTCCTAGAATGGAGCACGGTTCGGGAATGGACAACCTCATAGTAACGGTTCAGGAATGGACCATCTCATACGACACAGTTCAGGAACGAACCATTACATTAGCATCAATTTCAGTTTTGGGGATGAGTCATAGGGTCGAGGTCCACATTAGCATCAACGTCAGTCTAGCCGGGTATGGAACTCTAGGGAAGAGGCCCACATTAGCATCTGCATCAGTCTTGCCGGGTATGGCACTTTGGGGGCGGGGCCCATATTAGCATCAGTATCAGTCTTTGCTAGTTATGGCACTCTGGGGGCGAGGCCCACATTAGCATCAGCATCAGTCTTGCCGGGTTTGGCACTCTGGGGGCGAGGCCCATATTAACATCAGTATCAATCTTTGCTAGGTATGTCACTCTGGGGGCGAGGCCCATATCATTATCAGTCCAGCCGGGTATGGCACTTTGGGGGCGAGGCCCACATTAGCATCAATATCAGTCTTGCCGGGTATGGCACTCTGGGGGCGAGGCCCATATTAACATCAGTATCAGTCTTTGCCGGGTATGGCACTATGGGGGCGAGGCCCACATCATTATCAGTCCGTCTGAGTATGGCAGTCTGGGGGCGAGGCCCACATCAGTATTAGTTTTTGCCGGGTATGGCACTCCGGGTACGGAGATATCAGTATCAGTTTTGCCAGGTATGGCACTACGGGTATGGAGACATCAGTATCAGTTTTGCCGTGTATGTCACTCCGGGTATGGAGACATCAGTATCAGTTTTGCTGGGTATGGCACTCTGGGTATGGAGACATCAGTATCAGTTTTTCCATAGACGGAACTCCGGGTATGGAGACACTACTACGGCACTCCAGGTATGGAGATATTTCAGCGACACATTGGGTATGAGGTTTAGCTTGCCAGGTACGGCACTCCGGATATGGAGATATTTCAGCGACACATTGGGTATGAGGTTTAGCTTGCCAGGTACGACACTCCAGGTATGGAGATATTTCAGCGACACCTTGGGTATAAGATTTAGTTTGCCAGGTACGGCACTTCGGGTATGGAGATATCACTGCGACACTCTAGGTATGGAGACGCAACCGCGACACCTCGGGTATGAGGTTTAGCTTGCCAAGTACGACACTCCGGGTATGGAGATATCACTGCGACACTCTAGGTATGGAGACGCAACCGCGACACCTCGGGTATGTGGTTTAGCACACCGGGTATGGCACAACAAAATCAACTCTATGACACTCAAGGTATGGAGACGCAACCACGACACCTCAGGTATGGGGTTTAGCACGCCGGGTATGGCACAACAAAATCAACTCTGTGACACTCTAGGTATGGAGACGCAACAGCGATGCCTCAGGTATAGGGTTTAGCATGCCAGGTACGGCACAACATCAACTCAACTCAAAGCAACATGCAGGTCAGGTGAGTGATTCTCTCTCAAGATCCAAGATTGGCACTGTTTGTTGGCCAAAGTCAAGACCTTTGTCCATCGCGAATGTGTTTGAATCATGAAGGCTTTGTTCCAGATCGCATGTCTTGTCCAAATTGTGATTTGTTGGCCAAAGTCAAGATCACTTCTTGTCCATCGACATTGATTACGAAGCTTTCCAAAGTCAATAGGTCCCACTTAACTGGAATCATTAAGCTTGTTGTGCCAAAGCCAATGCTTAGTTGATTCAGAGGAAAAAGGTTAGGGAATATATCAGATATATTGGTATATATTAGATATATGTTTCGGACTTAGATGTCCACCTACTGAATCTAGGAAAGAAACATGGTTTTCTCATTCCTGAAGATTTGGGAATGCTGGGCATATGTTTAGATGATACCAAAACTGAAACCCAAATCGGATTAGTGTCTAATTTGTAATTGGTTGTCCTAGGGAAACCAAAGTATAGTACTTATACAACTCATAAGAGAACAATGTAATTGTTGCTCTCCATGCAGTTTTCCTGAGATGAATACCTATATGCAGTGGTAAGTGGGAGAAAAGTAAAACTCGATGAAAATCAGAGTAATACTATTCCAAACACCGAGTCCTAACGGAACACAAACAATTCATCAGGGATGAAACTATACCATAATCTTCGAATACACAAGAACCACGTAAGACAAAGAGAGTCAGAAAACAACCTGAGAGGTATGGGTTTCTGATCTCACCTCATGTATATGTCAATCTTATTGAGGAACACGAACCGACTACGTATGAGGAAGTGATACAAGGTGTCGACTCCATATTATGGCAAAGTACCATGATGTCCGAAATGGATTACATGTATACCAACCATGTTTGGACACTAGTTGTTGTACCGGAAGGCATTGTACCTATTGGTACTAAATGAGTCTTCAAGGAAGACATACATGGATGGCAACAAACAAACGTACAAAGCTAGGCTTGTAGCGAAAAGGTATCGTTATCAACATTATGTCGATTACGACGAAACCTTTTAACCGTTGCCATGATTAAATCCATTTGGATAATGCTTGCTAATGATGCATGTTTCATTAATGAAATATGACAGCTGAACATCAAAACCGCTTTCCTTCAACGGAAACCTTTTGGAGGATGTTTATAAACATCCTAATGGTTTTGTCGTGCCAAAACATGCAAACAAGGTTTGCGAGTTAAATCAATCCATTTATGGATTGAAGCAAGAATTGAATTCTTGGAATCATCGTTTTGATGTAATCATAATGGTATATGATTTGATTCAAAATGAAGATAATTCTTGTGTATATAAGAAGGTTAGTGGGAGCGCACTGACAATGATTGTCCTATATAAAGATGACATATCATTTCTTGGAAATGTCATTCCCATAATACAATCGGTGAAAGCTTGGCTTTTATGAAAATTCTCCATAGATTACTTGGGTGAGACAACCTTTATTCTAGGAATAAGGATCTAATGGGATAGATCTAAAAGTTGTTTGCACTCTTCGAGAAATCGTACCTGGTGTCTCATATGCTTTGAGCGTATGGAGTCACAATCAGGCCAATCCATGTGATAGTCACTGGATTGATGTTAAGAACATCCTTAAGTATCTTAGACGAACTAAGGATTCTTTCTTAAGCTATGGAGAATGAGAACTTGAAGTGACTGGGATCACCGTTGCAAGTTTCCAAACCGACAAAAATGACTATTAGTCATAATAAGGGTACTATATAGTTTGAATAACGAAACAGTGAGCTGGAAATCTTCCAAGAATGATACTGTTGTCGAATAAATAACAAAAGCGGAATATTGCTGCAGCTGAGGCAGCAAAAGAAGCATATTTTGGATCAATATAATCCTAATTAGATTAGGTATAGTTCTGTTAGCCGATGAGCTAGGCTACATCACATGCTAAAGAATTAATGGTCTCATCAATGATCCAAATATGTACTTCAATTATAACATCTGATTAGTCGGATCATACATCGTGGCGATGTGATGATCGAATAAATCGCATCAGATGATAGCCTTTAAAATCCACTGACGAAAGCTGTTTCTCAGCAGAATTTTGAGCGACCCGTACAAAGTTCAGGTGTAGGACACTTTAGTGATTAACTATAGGCCAAGTGGGAGATTGTTGGATAATTATGACCCATAGCATCACTATTTGTACAGAACATGGTGTTGTTGTACAAATTAACTATGTGACAAAGGAAATTGCTCTTTTATTATTTGTAATTGGATTACCGGGATATATAAATGATAAAAGTCCATAAGATTAGTTCCAGATTAATAATATGAGACAATATTAATCCACTAAGATTTAATCATTAAATTATCCCTAGTCGTAGTATTATCGAGATTGGACATCGATAACATGGAATAGACTAGTATTGCACTTGTGCGTGTTGTGGGAGCATAACGGCATAGTTCTCATATATTTAAGTATTGCATACTTATGCAAGTGTGATAGAAGGTTGTGTTTACCGATGGTCCGGAAACAGCTTCGCTCTGGATAGACCCATCGGAATCCCATTGGTAGTATGACTATGTGTCTATGGGAGTCTGAATCAGGGTAGGTGTATTTGGTCTTAACCTGAGACTTACATCTCTAATACTTGTGACAATCAATATACTTTGGTTTTGGTCGTCTGGGGCTTTAACAGGTTCTGTGTACGCCTCTTCTAGGTATATTGAGAATCGTAGTGTATTGGGTGTGATGTCAAGATGGAAGTATAACTTCAGTCATATGAAGATGATAATCACGTAGGATACGAAACTAGTACTCTTATGTACTGCAATCATCAGGATAATATGACTAGGTCATGTTTATACGATTATAGAGACTAGTTACCAGAGATCCGATATATGCTTCGTACGAGGCATACACAATTCCAGTCCCAGGCCTAGCATGTGACATTCGATACTGGATCGCTATACGCAATACTACGTATACTACGTCTGACACAGATTACATATTCCTTAAAAGAATATTTATGGAGAATTGGGTAGGCACGATATTTTGCTAGAAGCCAACCATGTCTTGTAAATCGGTAAGAATGTGGTACTAGGTACGCACGTATTCGGATACTCCGAAGACCGGATTTACTACCAACATATCCAGGGATCTCATGGGTCGCTTCCCGAAGATTCACCGATGACATATGACTTGCACATAATTAATCTGGGATTAATTGGAAGAGAGAGAAAATTAATCTATGATTAATTACAGAGAATTTTATCTGGGATAAAATTCAATTAAAAGAGAGAGAACGATTAATTTGGAATTAATCGATTAAAATAATAAATTCGATATATTAAATGAAATTAGATTTCATAACAGAATTAAAATTGGATTTTAATTCGGGCGAATGATTAATTTAGAATTAATTCGTGAGCGATGTGAATAGTAATTTTGCTAGGCATAATTATTTAATTAAATTTGATTTAATTACGTCGCAACGAAAAATTCGTTAATTCGAAATTAACGAACCCGAGCCCAGAATATGTTTACGGGCCGACTCAGATTTTGAATCAAGTGGGGCCCATAACAAGTCACATCACCTAGTCAACTTTATCAACTTTAGGTTGATAGAAGTTGGTGGAATCTTTGGTGGCTTGTTGCTTACACAAGTTTGATGTATGAAAGACATATACCAACTTTTGATATTTGGTAATTTTATTTAGGAAATCAAATACAATTCATTCATCACTCATTCTCTCTACACACAATTCACGCCACTCTCTCTTTTCTCTTTACTCTCATTGCCGAGAGTTACAAGGGAATTTGGAAGCCATTTGTTGCATTTTTTTTCCAAGTGCTAGCACACATTAAGTCATACAAAGGTGTTAGGGACACTAATCCATGAGTTTGGAATTCAAGGACAAGCTTGGAAGCTCAACATACATCAAAGGAGAAGCTTGGAGCAACAACACAAGGAGCAAAAATTTTGAACTCTCCGCCAACATCCAATCCGTTCAAAGTAAGTATTTCCGCTACTTCTTTGCGTATTCACATTCTTTTATGCTTAATTGATCCTAGGTTGTTCTTAGAGAACCCAACACCTATATACTCATGTCAAGTCAAATGAAGACTTGGACTACTCTCAGGCTAGACGACAATGTCGTATGAATTAACTCCTGAACCGTCATCTGGTTCAATCGACAGGGGACATCCCCCATAGACTCATGTCAAGTCAAATGAAGACATGGACTAATCTTAGTCCAAACGACAATGTCGTATGAATAATACCCTGAACCATCATCTAATTCAGTCAACATGGAACATCCCCTATAAACTCATGTCGAGTCAAACGAAGACCTAGACTAGTCTCAGTTCAGACGACAATATTGTATGAATTAACTCATGAACCATTATCTGGTTCAGTCGACATGGGACATCCCTCATAGACTCACATCGAGTCAAATGAAGACCTGGACTAATCTTAGTCCAAACGACAATGTCGTATGAATAATACCCTAAACCATCATCTGGTTCAATCGACATAGGACATCCCCTATAGACTCATGTCGAGTCAAACAAAGACCTGGACTAGTCTCAGTCCATATGACAATGTAATATGAATAATACCCAGAACCTTCATCTCATTCAGTCGACCGGGGACATCCCCATAGACTCATATCGAGTCAAATAAAGACTTGGCCTCCATCTGGTCCATACGATATTGAAGACTCCACTGGTCTTTTGATCAATAGATTGGTGATTATCCTGACCTTCAAATTGGTTCATTCGACTGGATACATCCCCAATGGCTCATGTAGAGTCAAGTTCATGATCATGACCTTCATATGGTTCTTTCAACTGGGAACATCCCAATGGCTCATGTAGAGTCAAGCTTACAACATGACATTCGTTTGGTTCAATTGATAGGCAGCATCAACGCTCAGGTACACCTACATCCTATGGTCTCGCCTCAGATGACACACGCGTCAAGTACTCTCCAAGCCAATGACTCATTGACTCAGAGAGTATGGGACAAACTACACGGGCCTAATTTGGGCCAAGGGCATTTTTAACTTTTCGCTTCGGGCCCTATACTAAATATACCCCAAACCCCCCCCCCCAAACAGTACCCAGAATGCACTTGGACCCCAATTACCTTCTCAGGCCCACGCACAAAGGGAGGCTCGACACTCATCACATGTTCGTCTAAAGAACCCAAAACCCTCAGAGAAAGCCCATTTGTAAGCCCATATTGGTCCAAGTTATTTCACAAGCCCATGCCCAAGAAAATATCTGACCAAAATGGCCTCCTAACTCATCATTTGCCCACCAACGAAATTCTCGAACTTATAACTCCTCCCATTCATGGATCAACTGATCACAGTATCCAACGGGTAGATAATTAATATATTAAATATGCACACCTCTCAAGTTCATATAAATAGAGGAGGTAATCCAAGCGAGCATGGGGCAAGTCTTAGCTCTCAAACTTGATCTCTCAAATCTTTCGAATCTATAAACTCTGGCCACTGCCCTCACGAAAGTCAACAGAAGTCAATGTAACTTCCGACCTTCTTCTTCTATTATTTACCGCTCGTCTTCACTACTATTTGAGTGTTGGAGTGCCTACGGCACCCACCACACCGGTGGCAGTACTCCTCACT
>SKCR01025862.1:0-19675 GCA_019454045.1 Zanthoxylum bungeanum | reverse complement strand
TTAGAAATGGTCAGAGGCTCAAGGTGGTGGTGAGGATCCATCACCTGCCGATAACATCTTCGCAATGGGGAAGTTACATATATAATGTTTGTATGCTTCCATACGTGCTAACTCAGTTTTGAGCTTCCTGGTTTTCATACCTTTGGTTTATCATAGATCTAGGATCGTGATCCAACCATGCTATTCTTGATTGTAGTCTGTCATAAGTTGTTGGAGATGAGCAGTCATAGAATCCACCTTTGAATTATTCAAATAGACATGTTTAGCCACATGATCAACTTTGGATTCAATCTTTTGTAGCATAATATCTAAGCCCTAGCATTATGTATTTTCCATTTAAGAACATCTTCATGTTGTTTTGGTTCTTCAAGTTGGCCACTGGGTGTTATTATGATGGGTTGGATATAAGGTCTGGCAATAACCTTTGTCTATGGATCAATATGTTTCTCCAGTAGGGGAAACTCTTACTGATATGATATTGAAAGAGTGAACATCATCCATGGCTGTGCCATAGGAAGAGTTGTTAGTTTCTTCCATGGTTTACACGTGTCCGGCCTTTGATCATCAATAAGTCTTTTTTCTTTTAGATTCTTCAATGGTTTACACGTGCTAGAACTTCTTTCTGAATACCAATCCATGGCATGAAATTTGGATCGTCCTTCCAATGCTTGTGTTGTTTACTTAGAGTTGGAGGAACTTTGTTCTTGTTGGATTTATGCCTTCTTAAAGTAAGATCTTCTTCTTCATTATCTTCATCATCCAGACATGTACATCCTGGATCACACATCTTTGCCTCTAGAACATCTTAGATAAAGTGGCCATCAATCTTTGCAACATAGATTAGTGAACCTTAATTATTAAAAGAATCTATGTGGATATACCTTTCTCTCAACCCTGTGTATTGTTGGACAATTATGACCCATAGCATTATTATTTGTAAAAGACATTGTGGTTTTTGTACAAATTAACTATGTGACCAAGGAAATTGCTATTTTATCATTTTGTAATTGGATTACTTGAATATATATAAATGATAAAAGTCATTATGATGAGTTCCGGATTAATAAGATATGAGACATTATTAATCCACGACGGTTTAATCATTAAATATTCATAGTCGTAGTATTATCGATACTGGACATCGATAATGCGGAATAGACTAGTATTACACTTGTGCGTGTTATGGAAGCTTAACAACATAATTCTCATATATTTAAGTATTGGATACTTATGCAAGTGTGATAGGAGGTTCTGTTAGCCGTTGGATCGGGAACAGCTTCGCTCTGGATAGACCCATCGGAATCCCATTGGTAGTATGACTATGTGTCTATGGGAATCCGAATCAGGGTAGGTGTATGTGGTTTTAACCTGAGACTTGCATCGCTAATACTTGCGACAATCAGTACGCTTTGGTTTTGGTCGTCCGGAGCTTTAACAGGTTCTGTGTACGCCTCTTCTGGGTTTACTGAGAATCGTAGTGTATTGGGTGTGATGTCAAGATGGAAGTATCACTTCAATCATATGGAGATGATAATCACGCAGGGATACAGAACTGGTATTCTTAAATGCTGCAGCTGTCGGGATAGTATGACAAGGTCATGATTATCCGATTACAGACACTAGTTGCTAGTGATCCGATATATGCTTCGTACGGGACAGACACAATTCCAGCCCCAGGCCTAGCATGTGACATCCGATACTGGATTGTAATACGCAATATATAGTATACTATGACTGATAAAGATTATATATTCTTCGTTGAATATTTCTGGAGAATTGGGTAGGTACGGTGCTTTGCTAGAAGCCAACCATGTCTTGTAAATCGGTAAGAACGTGGTACGGGGTACGCACGTGTTCGGATAGTCCGACAACCGGATTTACTGCCAACATATCCAGAGATCTCTTGGTTCATTTCCCAAAGATTCACCGATGACATTTGACTCGAACAGAATTAATCTGGGATTAATTATGAGAGAGAAAATTAATCTAGGATTAATTACGGCAAGAATTTATCTGAGATAAAATTCGAATAGAAGAGAGAACGTGATTAATTTGGAATTAATCGATTAAATAATATATTGGATATATTAATTGAAATCGAATTTCAATACAGAATTAAAATTGGATTTTAATTCGGGCGGAACGAATTAATTTGGAATTAATTCGCAAGCGACTTTCGTAATAATTTTGCTGGGCATATTATTTAATAAATTGGATTTAATTACGACGCGACCAAAAATTCGTTTAATCGGATTATTAAATGACCCAAGCCCGAAGTGTGTTGAGCAACCCACTTGAATTTTGAATTTAAGTGTGGGACCCACAACTTACATTACATAAATCAATCTAGTTGATGGAAGTGGTTGTGAGCTTTTAATGTAACTTATCCAACACACTTTGTTTTTCTTTTTAAAACATATACACCTTTTGAAAGTCAACTTGTGTATTACTTGTTTTTTGGAAATAAAATATCAAAAACTAAAAACTCTATCTTCTCTCCCTCTAATGCCGTGAGCCTCTCCCTTGGAAAGAAAATTTTTGTTGCAAAAAGCTAGCAGTTAAAGGAGTCTTGTGAGGTGATAGGGAAACTCACCCTTGGGTTGGATTCATTCAACAAAGCTTGGAGCTTTATCAAACATACAAAGAATTTTTGAAATCCAACATCCGATCGTTGTAAGTTTTTTCCGCAAACTTCTTTTATATTCACACACAAATCATCTAAATGATCTTGTGGCATGTCTAGGATACTAACAATGGTATCAGAGCCTTATCTAAGCATGATTTGAGTTTAGGGTTTATAGACTTTATTTGGGGATTTTGTGCTTGGAGTATGTATTTTTCCAAATTGGTTGTTTGGTTGTGGTTTGATGATGATAATTGGATTGTGAATTAATGGATTTGAGAAAATTTGATTAGATTAATTTTCCCTAAAAAATCCAACTTGGCCGAACATGAACCCTATGACCTCTCATGGTGATTTTTGAAATTAGACCATTGGGTGAGTTTATGGCATAATATGAATATTGAATGTTGATTTAATTGGATTGAAATAAATTGAGGTTATTTTATGCCCATTTCCGTGAGATTGAGCATGAATGGATAATTAAGCATGATTAATTTGGTTAATTAATGTTTTGAAAATATTAGATTAATAAATTAATTGTGTTAATTACACTTTAATTAAAATTAATGTGACATTTAGAATATTATGTTAATATAATTAGTCTTTAAAATTGGATTGGGCTAATTTGTAATATTTGGGCTTGGTTGGGCCAAGTTTAGTTTTAGACAATTGGTTGGATCCAATTGGGCCTAAAACCATTTCCATAAAGTCCAAATATGACTTTTGGGCCTTTAAATAATTTAATTGGGCCTAAATGATTTTGGCATAGGGTGATTCCTATTTGGACCTTGGCATTTGGGTTGTTGATCCATTATGGCCAAAGCCCATGACTAAAGAATTAATTGAAAGCCCATTGGACTTTGATTAAATTGGCATTGGATGCTAATGGGCTTTTGAGACCCAATTGGATTGGATTTGGAATCCAAGTCTTTAAGGCACATAAATAAGTGTAATTATTTAATTTGGAATTAAATATGAATTTGTATTAAATACAAATTAAATTGGATTTAAAATTGTAGTTCGATATAATTCAAGAATACGTATTTTGAGTATTTATTCTTAAACGAGTTGTACTCGCGCAAATCAAATCGTTGTATGAACATTGGATGGTCATTAATTTAAAGATTAATTAATTGGATTAGATTGATTGAATAACATGATTTGTGTGAATACTTGGATGTATTTGTATGAATAATGTATATCGGATGGATATTAGAAGGGTGTGGGCAATTTTGGAAATGGTTGTAATAAATTTGGAATTTATTAAATTGGACCTGCGTGTCCAGTCTATTATCTCTTTACTCTTTGTATTTCTCTTCTCACCAATTCCCTCAAAGTAAATGAGGTTTCTTTAATGTATTATGTAATTGGGTAGAAGTATGAATAATGCTAGCGGGAGAGAGGAAATGGAGAGATTTATTCTAGGAACAAAGTTTGTTATATATCCATCCGCATATCATTATTAATTTATTCGCGCCTTATTATGCTTTTAGAATGCATGTTTAAGGGTGTATGATGAGACCTAATTAAAGATAATAAATTGGATGCCAATTTACGGAAAAACCCTCACTATAATATTAAACGTTTTCCTTCCATTTAGTGGTTCTTTCTCAAGATCCAAGATTGGCTTTGATTTGTTGGCCAAAGTCAAGATCATTGTCCATCGCGGATGTGTTTGAACCACGAAGGCTTTGTTATATATCGCATGTCTTGGGCAGTTGTGACTTGTTGGCCAAAGTTAAGGTCACTTCTGTACATCGACGTGGATTACGAAGCTTTCCCACTGTCAATGGGTCGCGCTTAACTGGAATCATTAAGCTTGTTGAGCCAAAGCCAAGGCTTAGTTGATTCAGAGGAAAAAATTAGGATATATATTTGATATATATTTGGACTTGGAGGTCCACCTACCGGATCTAGGAATTGGATGAGATCCAATTGATCTTAGAGATCTACCTAGTTAAGTTTCATACAGCTTGTTGGCCAAAGTCAAGGTTATGTGTTATTTAACGGGATCTTATCACACTAGGAAACTGGGTTTCCCGAGTACTCAACAGAGGGTTAGAGGCTCGCTGAAAAATAGTTGGAGGCCAGTATTAAATTTGCAATTTCATTTAATACTTGCTAAATACGCGCTTTATTTTTCGCCGTTATATATTTATATTAGTTGGACTAATATTTTATTGTTTTCTTTAACAGTTGGACTGTACCATAACTTCATTTGTAGTTGATTATATAGTTGGACTATAGTAATCATTACATTTGATTGTACCCAATATCGTTGATTGAATAGTTAGACTATTGCAATCAAGATGACAAGAAAGATTAGCGTTAAAGACATCGTCATGGGCATAATGTCTTTAACGGTGCCAATTTTCCAGATTGGGAGATGAATCTCAATATTGTCATAGGAGCCGAGAAATTGCTTGCTTATGTCATAGACATACCTCTCAGGCCTGAGCCTAGACATGAGTGGGTTGTCGATCATGAGCTTTGGAAGACTCACTGTGATGACAACTCAACTGCTCAGTCCGTCATGCTTGCTACAATGACTCCACAATTTCGCAGTCAAAACAAGGGATTGGATCCTTATAACATGATGTTGAAATGAAAGACCTTCATGGATCTAATCTTAGATCTCAGAAGTATGAATTGCAAAAGAAGCTCTTTCGCTCACGTATGTCAGAGGGTACATATGTCGAGCACTATTTGTCGTAGATGACTGCTGACATCGAACAGCTAGGTCAACTGGGCATAACCTTCGAGGCTGAGACTTCCATAGATTTGATCTTACAGTCTCTGCCCGATTGCTAGGGCGGGTTCATCATGAACTACAATATGATGAACCAAGAGAAGACTCTTGGAGAGTTGATGGCGATGCTGAAAAAAGCAGAGCCATAACTTCTGAAGGGCAAGAAGCGCAAGACACATTTATTTCGACATCTCATAAGGCCAAGGCTTGGCCGAAGGCTTCTAGAGGTATGAAGAAGAAGAAAAGAAAGGGTAAGGCCAAATCATCAAAGACTTCTGGGAAGGCAAATGATAAATCTTAAGATGTCTGCCTATAGCATGGCAAACAGGGTCACTGGAAGCGTGACTACCGTGAGTACAAGGCGCACATGAAGGAAGTGAAGGCAGGAAAGGCTACAACTTCATGTATGTTTGTTATTGAAATAAACATGTATACTTCTAGTTTTAAAAATTGGATTTTTGATTCTGGATGTGGTACTCATATCTGTACTGATTTGCAGGATCTGCAGATTAGTAGGAGACTGGCTTCAGGCGAGATTGACCTACGAGTTGGAAACGGGACGAGAGTCGCTATTTTAGCTGTAGGGACCTATATTTTGGAATTGTCCTCGGGGCATGTACTTTCATTATCAGACTTTTATTATGTACCTAGTTTGACTAGAAACATTATCTCTGTATCTTGTTTGACCCAATACGGGTATACTTTTGTATTCCGAAACACTGGGTGTTTTGATTATAAAAATGATTTTGAGATATGTACAACTGATGCTAATAAAGGTCTTTATATTTTGAATATAAATGAATCTCAAACATATAACATGACAAACAAAAGGCTCAAATTGAGTAAAATAGATGAAACTTATCTGTGGCATTATCGTCTGTGACACATTAACAAGACTCGTATATCTACACTTTCAAAGGGTGGATACTTGGACAGATTTGATCCTAATTCATATGATGTCTGCGAATCTTGTTTATTAGGCAAGATGCCTAAAACGCCTTTTAGCGGTAAAGGTGTTCATGCCACCGAACTGTTAGCCCTCGTTCATTATGACGTATGTGGGCCCATGTCTAGCAAGGCTAGAGGTGGATATGAATACTTTGTAACCTTTACGGATGATGCATCGCGTTACGGTTATGTGTATCTTATGAGACACAAGTCGGAAACTTTTGAAAAATTCAAAGAGTTTCGACACGAAGTAGAAAAATAGACCGACAAAAGTATTAAAACATTACGGTCGGACCGTGGAGGAGAATACTTAAGCAATGAGTATCTCGATTACTTGAAAGAGTATGGTATTCTTTCACAGTGGACTCCTCCAGGAACACCTCATTTAAATGGTGTGTCCAAACGGAGAAATCGAACTTTGTTGAACATGGTAAGGTCAATGACGAGTCGCACTGAGCTACCAATTTCCTTCTGGAGATACGCATTGAACAGTGTAATACTTATTTTGAATAAGGTTCCGTCAAAGTCTGTTGGACAGACTCCATATGAAATATGGACATGAAAGAAATCGTGTTTCTCATTCCTGAAGATTTGGGGATGCTTGGCATACGTTAAACATTTGGATGGTACCAAACTAGAACCCAAATTGGATAAGTGTCTATTTGTAGGTTATCCTAGGAAAACCAAAGGATATTACTTCTACAACCCACAAGAGAACAAGGTATTTGTTGCTCTCCATGCGGTTTTCCTCGAAAAGGAATTCCTAAATGCAGTGGTAAGTGGGAGGAAAGTAGAACTCGATGAAAATTATAGTGATACTGTTCCTGGCACAGACTCCCTCATGGAACACGAACAGTTCATCAGGGATGAGACTGTACCACAATCTTCTAATACACAAGAACCGCATAGGTCGGAGAGAGTCAGAAAACAACCTGAGAGGTATGGGTTTCTGATCTCACCTCATGTAGATATTAATCTTATTGAAGATAATGAGTCGGCTACGTATGATGAAGCGATACAAGGTATCGATTCCACTTTATGGCAAGATGCCATGAAGTCCGAAATGGATTCCATGTATACCAACCAAGTTTTGGACACTGGTTGATGCACCAGAAGGCGTTAAGCCGATTGGTTGTAAATGGGTCTTCAAAAGAAGAACGAACATGGATGGCAACATACAAACGTACAAAGCTAGGCTTGTAGCAAAAGGGTATCGTCAACGACATGGTGTCGATTACGATGAAACTTTTTCACCTATTGCCATGATTAAATCCATTCGGATAATACTTGCTATTGCTACATATTGTGATTATGAAATATGGCAGATAGACGTCAAAATCGATTTCCTTAACGGAAACCTTTTGGAGGATGTTTATATGCAACAGTCTGACGGTTTTGTCATGCCAAAACATGCAAACAAGGTTTGTAAGTTAAACCGATCCATTTATAGATTGAAGCGAGCATCGTGTTCTTGGAACCAACGTTTTGATGAGATCATAAAAGAATATGATTTCATTCAAAACGAAGATGAATCTTGTGTATATAAGAAGGTTAGTGGGAGCGCACTGACATTCATTGTCCTTTATGTTGATGATGTATTGCTTATTGGCAATGACATTCCCATGCTACAATCGGTGAAAGCTTGGCTTTCATTAAAATTCTCCATGAAAGATCTGAGAGAAGCATCATTCATTCTGTGAATAAGGATCTACGGTATAGATCTAGAAAGCTGATTGGACTCTCCCAGAGCTCGTACATTGACAAAGTGTTGAATATTCAACATGGATCAGTCTAAGAGGGGACTGCTTCCAGTGTCACATGACGTCTCTCTATCTAAGGACATGTGTCCTAAAACTCAAGATGAGAGAGATAACATGAGTCGGATCCCGTTCGCTTCTACAGTCAGATCGATCATGTATGCCATGATATGTACACGACCTGATGTCTCATATGCTTTGAGCATGTGCAGTCGCTATCAGGCCGATCCAGTTGATGGTCACTGGATTACTGTTAAGAACATCCTTAAGTATCTTAGACGAACTAAGGATGCTTTCTTAGTCTATGGAGATGGAGAACTTGAGGTGACTGGGTTAACCGATACAAGTTTCCAAACCGATAAAGACGACTCTAAGTCACAATCTGGGTATATATTTTTTTTGAATAACAGAGCAGTGAGCTGGAAATCTTCCAAGCAAGAGACTATTGCTGATTCAACAACAGAAGCGGAATATATCGCTGCAGCTGAGGCAACAAAAGAAGCAATTTGGATCCATAAATTCCTAATTGGATTACGAGTAGTTCTGTTAGCAGTTGAGCCCGTTCCTTTGTATTGTGACAATAACGGGGCTATAGAGCAGGCTAAAGAACCGCGGTCTCATCAACGATCCAATCATGTACTTCGACGTTTCCATATGATTCGTGAGATCATACATCGTGGCGATGTCAAGATCGAAAAGATCGCTTCAGATGACAACATTGTAAAACCGCTGACGAAAGCTATTTCTCGGTAAAAGTTTGAGCGACATACATAGTTCAGGTGTTAGATACTTGAGTGATTGGCTATGAGGCAAGTGGGAGATTGTTGGACAATTATGACCCATAGCATCACTATTTGTAAAAGACATTGTGGTTTTGTACAAATTAACTATGTGACAAGGAAATTTTATTTTATCATTTTGTAATTGGATTACTTGAATATATAAATGATAAATGTCCTTATGATTAGTTCCGGATTAATAAGATATGAGACAATTAATCCACGAATGGTTTAATCATTAAATATCCCTAGTCGTAGTATTATCGAGACTGGACTTCGATAATGCGGAATAGACTAGTATTACACTTGTGCGCGTTATGGAAGCTTAACGACATAGTTCTCATATATTTAAGTATTGGATACTTATGCAAGTATGATAGGAGGTTCTGTTAGCCGTTGGATCGAGAACAACTTCGCTCTGGATAGACCCATCGGAATCCCATTGGTAGTATAACTATGTGTCTATGGGAATCCGAATCAGGGTAGGTGTATGTGGTCTTAACCTGAGACTTGCATCGCTAATACTTGCGACAATCAGTACGCTTTGGTTTTGGTCGTCCGGAGCTTTAACAGGTTTTATGTACGCCTCTTCTGGGTTTACTGAGAATCGTAGTGTATTGGGTGTGATGTCAAGATGGAAGTATCACTTCAGTCATATGGAGATGATGATCATGCAGGGATACATAACTAGTACTCTTAAATACTTCAACTGTCGGGATAGTATGACAAGGTCATGATTATTTGATTACAGAGACCAGTTGCTAGTGATCCGATATATGCTTCGTACGGGGCAGACATAATTCCAGCCCCAGGCCTAACATGTGACATCCGATACTGGATTGTAATACGCAATACATAGTATATTATGCCTGATAAAGATTATATATTCTTCGTTGAATATTTCTGGAGAATTGGGTAGGCACGGTGCTTTGCTAGAAGCCAACCATGTCTTGTAAATCGGTAAGAACGTGGACGGGGTACGCACGTGTTCGGATAGTCCGACAACCGGATTTATTGCAAACATATCCAAGGATCTCTTGGGTCACTTCTCAAAGATTCACCGATGATATTTGACTCGAACAAATTAATCTGAGATTAATTATGAGAGAGAAAATTAATCTAGGATTAATTGCGGCAATAATTTAACTAGGATAAAATTCGAATAGAAGAGAGAACACGATTAATTTGGAATTAATCAATTAAATAATATATTGGATATATTAATTGAAATCAGATTTCAATGCGGAATTAAAATTGGATTTTAATTCGGCGAATGAATTAATTTGGAATTAATTCGCAAGCGACTTTCGTAATAATTTTGCTAGGTATTATTATTTAATTAAATTGGATTTAATACGTCGCGACGAAAAATTTGTTCAATCGGATTAAACGAACCCGAGCCCGAAGTGGGTTGAGCAACCCAACTTGAATTTTGAATTTAAGTGTGGGACCCATTAACTTACATCAATTTTCAATCTAGTTGATGGAAGTGGTTGGGAGCTTTTAATGTAACTTATCCAACACACTTTGTTTTTATTTTTAAACCATATACACCTTTTGAAAGTCACTTGTGTATTACTTTGTTTTTTTGGAAACAAAATATCAAAAACTAAAAACTCTCTCGTCTCTCCCTTTAATGCCGTGAGCCTCCCCCTTGGAAAGAAAATTTTAAGCTAGCACTTAAAGGAGTCTTGTGAGGTGATAGGGAAACTCACACTTGGGTTGAATTCATTCAACAAAGCTTGCAGCTTTATCAACATACAAAGAATTTTTAAAATCTAACATCTGATCATTGTAAGTTTTTTTCCGCAAACTTCTTTTATATTCACACACAATTATCTTAGTGATCTTGTGGCATGTCTAGGACACTAACATGTATGAGGAGAACATGCAAGAGTGTGATTTTGAAGCTTCTTTTGGATGTTGAAATACTTTCTTCACCATACCATCAAGTTGTCTTCAAGCCACGTAATTGTTTCTTTAAGATATTTTCACTATCTTCTGATAAAAACTACGATATAAAAGTGTGATATATGAGAATTTCTCCCCCATGATACAATAAAGATTTGGATTTGAATTGTACGATTCAACCAACTAAAGAACACTCTTTCAGTTTTGATGATGCAAAGAAAAGGCAAGAAGAAAAATATTTTTCTATATTATAAGATTATTAATATAGCGGTATATATAGGTATGAAGAGTTACAAATAAAGAGGTGCATTTATCATAATAGTTGTGACTTTAGGAATGGATTACATCATTTATATATATTGATGTAATGTGTTTTCTAGTGCTCGTTCATATGGCCTGTGATGAGCATGTAAACTACATATATTTTCCGCCCCTTTATCTTAATATTTTATTGGTGATATCGAGGTTTATGAGCAAATTAATGTGTTTTGGGTGTGTTTTTACAGGTGAAAATAATATCACGACATAAATGATATAATTGAGAATGTAAACGGAAAGATACAAAGCAAATTGGGGTTTATTTCAGAGTCAAAATGCGAGTCCCGAGGCTGGCTGCACATCGAGACACGTGTAAATTGAATATTCATATAGATTGAAATATTAATCGTGCATCTTCACGCCAATGAGAGAGCGTTGCAATATGAACGCGTATCACGATACGAAAAGTTCGACCCCAATTTACCATTTATTCAATTCTTAACAAGGAAATACCCTCATGACCTCCTATTTAAGTATAAGTTCATCCCAAAACCTAAAGAGAAGCCTAATAACATAATTTTGGATTCCCAAAACATAGAAAAATACCTAGAACAATGTAAGGACGAGTGCTTCAACCGGTGTTAGAGTTTAAAGGCGTAAATTACAAACGAGAGTTCTCTCTTCCATTTTCTCTCTAGTTTATCTTTCATGAGTCCTTGTTTTGTATTAATAATGATTAGCTTATTTTTATTAAATATTATGAGTAGCTAATTTATTAAATATAGGGTTGTAATGGTTCCCAAGCATGTTTAATTAATTATTTGCATATTTTTATTCTTTTAGGATTACTATTGGTTATCTATTATTCTCTATGCATGAATACATACTTTATTTATTTGGCCAACAATAAAATAGTATTGGTAAATCCTTAGGAACTCGATGGAGGGAATTTGGGTTAGTCATGGGAATAATGCAGTGTGATCTTATTCGTTGAATATATTTCCCTGCAGGATAGACATATACCTAAAGGGCATACGTAGCCAAGATTAGAACCTGATCATAATGAATTTGGTTTAAATTAATTGACATAGACATATAGTTAATTGATTTATTCTGAATATTTTTACATGAACATTGAAAAAGGTTTGTGAATAATTTAGTGTTCTAGGTTAATAATTAGTAACGACAACCCAACAGAGTGGAAATTGTCTGAACTTATTGTTTACGTGCTTAGGTTATATTACAACCCTAGGTTCTCCATGCGCATAAAGTTTAAACTGCAAAGTTATTGTTTGCTATCTATTTAATCTTTCAATTAATTTAAGATTAATCACTTTCTTTCCCAACTAATAGTTTAGTTTAAGTAGGTTAGTCTTGAAGTTGATAAGAAAAATATTAAGTCCCTATGGGTACGATATCTGACTTTTGTAACTGTATTACTTGAGCGATGTGTGCTTACGTGTTAGATTTATAAAATCGCGATCAAGTTCTTGGTGTCATTACCATAGACTTATTTCATTTTTCTTTATTAATATAGGACAACAATCTATATATTTAGCTAAACACCCCTCATTTTTTCTTTTTATCTTTATTTTGTTTTTCTTTTCTTTCAGGTGGTTGAAATAATTGAGTATCGTTAGGCGATGGAGGCATTAAGAGTTATAAGAGGTGATACTATACCTTATGTCAGTGAGACACAATATGATTGTCTAAAGCTTGTTGTCCTAGCCAATAACTATCAATGGATGAGAGAGAGAAGTAACGTAATGTATGCTCAAGATTTTCAGACCACACTAATGAGATGTGAGATATGTGGGTGTAACCACCGTAGTGATCATTGCACGTTCAACTACAATCTGGGGTGGCATACCCAAAAATTTTTACATGGCATAACAATGAAGGTATCACGTATCATACTGAACCATTATATCACTTGTACCCACTGCAAGCTCAAGAATTACCTTAAGAACCAAACCATTATTGGAGGACTTGCTTATATACAGATAATCAATTAAATAAGGAAACCGCGAAGAATATTACTAGATTGGAAGCAATGGTATAGAGTCGGATGACACACTTGAATATGGAATTTGGCAACCTGAGCCAAAGGCCACAATGAGCTTTCCTAAGTAACACAATAGACAACCCTATGAGATAAGAGAAAGAATTTTATAATGCCATCTCAGTCTGCCATGAAGAAGAACAAATAGATGAGCCACTCATACAACGAATCAAAATGAAGGTGTCAGAATAGACATATGAAATGATGTCATTCAAGATACATCTAATCTGCACTTTCAAAATGACAATATTGAAGCATACATTATGCATATGTCTGATGAAAAGCTAGACGAAGAAATTTGAAAGTGCATCTATAGGGAAGTTGTGGAACAAGGAATTAAGGAATAGTTGTTGTATGAGCCTATTGAAAATCTTATAACACAATGAGACACATCACAACATGAGGAAGCTAGCAACATGGATACCGCCCATAAGCTTGACATAATGGCACAACCATTCAATTTCAAACATCATACGAGACCTCATGACCGTCTATCATTCTTTTCAATACCTCATATAGCTAAAAGATTAAAGAAGGTCGCATGGGCAATAAGTGGAAAAAAAATTCTATTTGCCACCTCATTTTTGAAAGATGTACTTGAACAGTAATGCACATTGTAGTGTCCTATCTAGGACATCCAAAGCCACATTGAAGCCTCCTTGAAGGAAGATCTTTAGAGAACGTCGGTTGAAGACGTTAAACTTAGCACTAACGGGGAGACAACCCACATATTTATTTTTATTGTTGTTTTTAATTTAGTTTCTTTTTATTGTGTATTATTTATGTGTTTAATAGTGTAATATCCCGAATTTTTCGGAGTAGTTCTAAAATATTTTTGAATTAAAGTAAAGATTTGGACCGAGATGGTAATCGAAAATAAGAGTTTATGTGTTGGAAAATAGATCGGAGCATTTTAAAGTGAAACTTTGTCAAGTTGGAAAATATGTGGTTTCGAGTACCGGTTACGCGATTTCTGATTTTATCGTTATACACATAAAAGTTTCTTGTCTCAGCTATAAAAGTAGCAAACGAATTTCGATTGAGTTGATTTGTGATCCATCAGACTTGTTTTTCCGAGAGGAATAATTTTTGTGTTAAACACTTTTCAAAATTTTGAAATGAAGAGCCTCAATTTTGAGAATTACAGAAATGGTCCATAAAGAATGACTAGAGAGAAAACTCGTGGGGGCCTAGTGGCAATTTTCGAAATTTTTTTATATATACCTAGAAGTTTCTAGAAATTACGAAAATCATATAATTTCCCTAAATAGCTCACGCGACCCCCCGAACCCTAAGTGTGATTTGGACGATGACGGGTCACGTCGGTGGTCTGTCGGTCGGTGCGATCGGCCAGAGGGGTGTGTCGGCCACCCCTCCATCTTGTGGTGGCTGGCGACAGCCCCTAGGATGCCGGAAATGGCAGAAAAGATGAGAGACGCGGGCGGTGGTGGGTATCCTGATCCTGACTCGTCGTTTCATTTCATGGCCCGAGCCACATGCCAAATCGAAGCTCTCGGAGAGTACTACAAGGTTACGATATCAGTTTTTTCGGAATGGCACTTGGTTTCACGTGAATCGAGAGAAGAAAATTTGGATGAATAATGACCCACGATGAACAGTAACTTCGATCGGAATTCCATCGATTCCAACACATTCGTGGGATCGTTTAGAGTCCGTTTATGCCCTCGAAATCTTGATGTGACTAGGTCATGGAGTGCTCGTGAAGCCTGGTAAGTAACCAATGCGATGAGAACTTAAATTGGTGATTTCGTGTTTGATTTTATTTTTATATTTATATTTCTATATATATATACACACACAAAGAGATGATTGACATGTTAGCTTAAAAGATGATAGTTAAGGTATATTCTTGAGAACGGAATACAAAATCACGTATGGTTAGGATAATGGACTACCACATGTATGGATCCTTGTTATTGATATGATATGAAGCGAGACATGGAATGAACTGAATGTTTATGTGTATGAATGGATGTATGGAAGTGTATGAATCAGAACTAATATGTATTTATGTATGTAAATATATGAGTATGTATAAGCATGTGTATAAGCATATGACCGCTTATTTGTATATGTATGAGATGATTGGATATGTATGATTTGGGTATAAAGGATCGGTAAAGGAAACGAGTTATGACTTCAGAATTAGTAATAGTACGTGTAGATGTGCATCATTGGGATAAGTTTATTATTGATAATGTATATGATTTAGCGGTATAGAGGTTGAGTCGGTATATGCTAAGTCTTTTTCGAGTGATGGAAGTTCGTGATTGACTGGATACATATATGAATGGTGAATGTTGATTGATAAGTAAAGAATGTGAGGATTGTAAAGGTTATTGTATAAAAATTTGAAGTAATAAGTATATTAATATGTGATATATATATATATATTATATATAATGCATGTGTATGACGATTTGATTAAGCAATGTTTGATATGTATATGCTTGTGTATGAGAAATCATGTAATGAGTTTGTGACACGTGATATGTATGTATGTGTGTATGTTTAATTGGTTAATGATTTCGTGGTGTAGTAGCCGAGCTGGTTAGGAAATCCGTTTAGACGACATTCATCTCATACCTATTCTAAAATAGGTAATGAGTCACGTACGAGCATTGTATGTGTGAGGCAGCTCATATGTATGTGATGTCTTGATTGTGTGTTCTGGGATGCCCTGATTGTTGTGTATGCTTGAGTATATGTGTATGTATGATAGATCCTCTGATATGTATGGATGGTATATGTGTGCATGGAATGAAAGAATTGTTGGAGTTTAATCAAGTCCACAAGATCACAAACAATGCATAAAAACGACATATGAACACATCAAAGGAGGTGGCGGAATCAACTCACATTGAATTTCGGTTTTGATGTTTGAAGAACAAGGTGCGTTTTTGACTCCCTCCAAGTCACGGCAGTAGCTTTATCTTGCAGTGGGCTGTGCGGTTTTGGGCGTGTAGGCTTCCTCCATGTTCGGCCATTGAAGACCACCATTGAAGCTCCAAGCTTCAAGCTTCCTTGCTCAAGAAGAAGCTTCCCTATCACCTATATATTACCCAAGGTGTGCTAGCACTTATCATCTTCCATTTTGCTTCTCAAAGTTTCGGTTTTTACCAGAAAAAGGAGAAGAAGTCGGCACCATGCCGTGAGAAGAGAAGAGAAGAAGAAGAGGAAAAATGAGAGGGAGATGGGTTTCACGCGTGAAACCGTGTAAGATAAGAGAGAAAAGGCAAATGGTATTTCTTATATTTTTATTTTATTTCCAAAATAAAATCAAATACCAAAAACTTTTCATTTACCAAGTACAAAAGTCAAGAAAGCAAAAGGCTTTCATCATTTCAACTTTTTCTTTAAGTCACATCACATCACTTTAATAAAGTGACATATTGTCAAGTCACATCACTCAAAGTGACAATTGAATTGACGATTGACGCGACTAGCGATTTGACGCTTGATGTGACTTGCGTGCCGCGTTCGAATTCGAAATGCGAATGCGCTCGCAATCACTCTCGGGCTCGGGTTCGCTAATTCCAAATTAACGAATTTTTCGTCGCGTCGTAATTAAATGATTACGCCTAGCGAATTCACTATTCACGTCGCTAACGAATTAATTCTAAATTAATTCGTTCGCCCGAATTAAAATCTAATTTTAATTCCGCGTCGAAATCCAATTTCGATTAATATATCGAATATATTAATTTTATCGATTAATTCCAAATTAATCGTTCTCTCTCTTTAATTAATATTTTATCTGAGATAAAATATCTCTGTAATTAATCCCAGATTAATTTTCTCTCTCATCGAATTAATCCCAGATTAATTCTATCTCTCTCTTCTAATTAATCCCAGATTAATCAAAGTGCGAGTAATACGTCATCGGTGAATCTTCAGGAAGCGACCCATGAGATCTCCGGATATGTTGGCAGTAAATACGATCGTCGGACTGTCCGAACACGTAAGTACCTCGTACTACGTTTATATCGATTTACAAGACAAGGTTGGCTTCTAGCAAAGCGCCATGCCTACCCAATTCTCCAGAAATATTCTTACAGGAATATATAGATCTGTATCAAGCGTAGTATACCGTAGTATTATGTATATCGGCCCAGTATCGGATAATCACGTGCTAGGGCTGGGGCTGGATAAGTGTCTGCCTCGTCCGAAACACATGTCGGATGTCTGGTAACATAGTCTCTATAATCGGATATACATGACCTGGTCACAATATCCCGATTGGTTGCGCAACACTCAAGAGCACTAGTACCGTATCCTGCGTGACATCATCTCCAAATGACTGAAGTGACACTTCCATCTTGACATCACACCCAATACACTACGACTCTCTGATAAACCCAGAAGTGGTTACACAGAACCGGTTAAAGCCCCCTACCACCAAGACCAAAGTTTATCGATTATCGCAAGTATTAGCGATGCAAGTCTCAGGTTAAGACTATACACACCTACCTCGATTTCGGCCTCCCATAGACACATAGTCATAATACCAATGGGATTCCGAGGGGTCTATCCAGAGCGAAGCTGTTTCCCGTACCATCGGTGAAACACGACCTCCTATCGCACTTGCATAAGTATCCAATACTTATATATATGAGAACTATGCCGTTGTGCCCTCACAAACGCGCACAAGTGCAATACTAGCCTATTCCGCATTATCGATGTCCAGTCTCGATAATACTACGGCTAGGGATATTTAATGATTAAACCTTCGGGGACTGATACTGTCTCATATCATTCTTAGTCCAGGTACTAATCATAGGGACCTCTCTTCATTTATATATCTATGGTGATCTAATCACAAATGATGAGAGTGCAATTTCCTTATTACATAGTTAATTTGCTACAACAACACAATGATCTGTGCAAATAGTGACGCTATGGGTCATTTATCCAACAATCTCCCACTTGGCACATAGCCAGTCACTCAAGTGTCCCACACCTGAACTATGTACGGTTCGCTCAAATTGCTGAGGAAAGGTTTTCGTCAGCGGATTTGCTTAATTATCGTCTGACGCGATTTACACGATCACACACATCGCCACGATGTATGATCCGAACGAATCAGATGATATAGAAGTATATATCTGGATCGTCGATGAGACCTTTAATTCTTTAGCCTGTGCTGACGCCTAGCTCAACTGCTAACAGAACTATATCTAATCTAATTAGATTTATTATCGATCCAAATGGCTTCTATTGCTGCCTCAGCTGCAGCAATAATCCGCATTTGTTGTTAATTCGGCAACAGTTATCTTGCTCGGAAGATTTCCAGCTCACTGTCCCAGTGTTCAATCTTTATAGTACCGCAGTATTTACCGGTTTGGAAACTTGCAGCAGTGATCCCAGTCACTTCAAGTTCTCCATCTTCATAGTTTAAGACAACATCTTTAGTTCTCTCAGATACTAACAGATGTTCTTAATCTTCAATCCAGTGACTATCACTTGGATTGACCCGATTGTGACTCCATATGCTCAAAGCGTATGAGACACCAATACAAGTACAATTTAAATGTACAATTTCCCAGAGAGTGTTAACAACTCCAAATCTAGCCCAGTAGATATTATTCCTTGAATAAAGGTTGTTACCTCCCCAGAATTCTACGGAGAATTTCTATTGAAAGAATATCTATGAAAGCCAAGCTTTCATCTATAGGAATTTCATCGTCAGTGCCCTCCCACTAACCTCCTTATATACACAAGAATTATTTCGTTTTGAGTCAAATCATAAACCATTATAATTATTTCAAAACGTCAGTTCCAAGAACCTTATGCTTGCTTCAATCCAAACATGGATCGAATAACCGGTAAACCTTGTTTGTCGGTTATACAAAATCGTCAGGATGTTGAAAGCATCCTCCAAAAGGTTTCCTTTTCAGGAAAGCGATTTTGATCTGCAACTGACACATTTCATAAATGAAATATGCAGTTATCAACAAGCATCTTCAAAATGGATTTACCATGGCAACAGGTAAAAGGTTGAACCGTTATTAACATAATGTTGATAACGATACCTTTCCGTCAAAAGCCCTGCTTTGTACGTTGGTATGTTGCCTTCCATGTATGTCTTCCTTGAAGACGTTTAATGTACCATAGGCACAATGCCTCGTGGTACAACAATTAGTATCCAAATTAGTCGTTAAACATGGAATCCATTTTCGACTCATGGCACTTTGCCATAATAGGGAGTCGATACCTTGTATCACTACCTCATACGTAATCAGTTGGTGTACCTTAAAAGATTAACATCTTTATGAGGTGAGATCAGAAACCCATACCCCAGGTTGTTTTCTGACTCTCTCTGATCTACGCGGTTTCTTGTGTATTTTAAGATTAATGGTATAGATTCATCATTGATGAACTATTGTGTTCCATTAAGGAGTTCGTGCTTTGAATAGTATTACTCCGATTTTCATCGAGTATCACTATCCCCACTGTCTGCATATCGGTATTCCTCTCAGGAAAACCGCATGGTGAGCAACAATCACATTGTTCTCATGTGGGATTTATAAGTACTGTACTTATGGTTTCTCTTAGGATAACCTATAT
>SKCR01025861.1:0-19845 GCA_019454045.1 Zanthoxylum bungeanum | reverse complement strand
CGGATATTATGACAGGTCATGAATATCCGATTAATGAGACTAGTTACCAGGACATCCGATATGTTTTTCGGACGGGGCAGACACTTATCCAGCCCCAGCCCTAGCACGTGACTATCCGATACGGACCGATATGCACAATACATTAGTATACTACGCCTTGATACAGATCTTAATATTCTTAAATGGATATGTCCCGGAGAATTGGGTAGACTTGGTGCTTTGCTAGAGTCGACTTGTCTCGTAAGTCGGTAGAACGTAATACTTGGTACGTACGTGATTCGGATACTCCGACGACCGTATTTACTGCCAGATTATCCGGGGATCTCGTGGGTCGCTTCCCGATAATCCACCGATGACGCACAACTCGCACTCTTGAATAATCTAGGATTATATAGAAGAGAGAGAAAATTAATCTAGGATTAATAACGGAGATATTTTATCCGGGATAAAATGTCGTCTAAAGAGAGAGAACGATTAATTTGGAATTAATCGATGATTTAATATATTCGATATATTAAATGAAATTAGATTTCGACGCGGAATTAAAATCAGATTTTAATTCGGGCAAACGAGTTAATTTAGAATTAATTCGTTAGCGACGTAAATAATAATTTCGCCAGGCGCAATTATTTATTTAAATTCGATTGAATTAACGTCGCGACGTAAGCTCGATATTTCGGAAATATCGAACCCGAACGCGTGAGTGCACGTGGGCCCACTTTCATTTGAAACGTGTGGGGCCCACATGACACATGTCATTCTAATGCATTGCATTAGATAGTGTACAATGCACTCAATGTTATTGCATGGAAATTGAGTGTTTGACACTCTAACCATTGCATGTTATGTGTCATAATTTTATTATTAATTTAATGAAAATTATGGCATAAATATAAATTGATTTTTGGTAAATCATTTTAACTTAATACAAAACTTCTTCTCTCTCAATTCTCTCTTCTAGCTCACGCCCAAGGGGCCACAATGCTCACTGTTTTTCATCTCAAAACCGTGACATTGAGGGAAGCTAGAGTGGATTTTCATGGTGAAAATTCAAGTGCTAGCACACTTACAAGTCTTGCGAAGGTGGTAGGGAGGTTCACCCATGAGGCGGGACTCATCCGATGGAGTTTGGAGCTTCGTTTTGAGACCCGAAATTCTGTTTTGCAGGGACAGTGGACTGTTGCAGTTTGGCGTGAAGGGCAGTACGTTTTTGGCCTTGATTCGTCTTCAAATCGACATAACCGATCAATGTGAGTATTCCGCTACCTCCGTTGATGTATTCACGCATGTTTTCATGTCTTGTTTGATCTTGGGACCTTAGAATAAACCAACACAATGGGCTTTTGATTGATTTCTTAAGGCGTGGACTTTTGGTCAACTCGGGTCAAACCGATAACCAAAGTCCAATCCGGGATTTACCCCATAAGCCCATAAATCAATCTTGGCCCATTAGGCCCAATTGAACTTTAAAGGTTCATTAATCGCATTTGGGCTTTATGGTCAAGGTTTTGGGCCCAATTGGATCCAATCCATTTGGCCTAAACCAACTTGATAATCAAGCCCATAGGCCCAAATACAACATTTAAATCCAATTTCCAAAATAAGGCCCAAATATTAAATTCAAAAAATCCAATTTTCCCAATTTAATTACAAAGTGTATTACATGATCAATCAACTAATCAACATTTCTAAACACCATATTAGTCCATTAATCATGCTTGATTCATTATCATATGTCCAACACACAAATTGAAAAATCAACCCATCTACATGCTTAAAGTCTCGGCAAGGGAGTGATTTCATGTCTAATTCGGTTTCAATCCAATTAATCCGCAATCGACATTAAATACATATCCCGAATGATTCCAATACATCCAATTATCAAAATCAAAATTTACACAAGACATTAGGGCATTAGTCACATTCGGCCAACTCAAAGATTTTGGGGTTTTTGTCCAATTCGAATCCAATCCAATTTGATTCAAATTAACATCAACCTAATCGATTCTAACTCATCAAATGAATTAAATCAAAAAATCCAAGATCCCAAAATCATCAAACCATTCGGCCAAGGACAAATATTTGGGGAAAATAATTCCAAATCATTTTTCATCAAATTAGTCCAACCAAAATGAAATTAAACATATTATAAACATACTCAAACAAACAATTTATTCAAATCATGCTCAAATCACATTTACCCAAATTTTAAATCCCTAAAATTTCATGCTTGCAACATTAGCTCTTGATGCCATTGTTGGTTTATTCTAAGGTCCCAAGATCAAACAAGACATGAAACATGCGTGAATACACCAATGAAGATAGCGGAATACTTACATTGATCGGTTATGTCGATTTGAAGACGAATCAAGGCCAAAAACGTACTGCCTTGCTCACGCCACTGCAACCAGTCCATGCTCACTGTCTTGGCAGTTTCGGGTCTCAAAACGCAGTCTTCTCAAACGAAGCTCCTCCATCGGATGAGTCCCGCCTCATGGTCAAACCTCCCTACCACCTTCGCAAGACTTGTAAGTGTGCTAGCACTTGATTTCTCACCATGAGAAACCACTCTTGCTTCCCTATTCACGCCCAAACTGGTTCAAAACCAGTGAGCAAACCTTCTGTTTTGCGTGAGAGGAAGAGAGAATTTTGAGAGAGATAAAATAGTGTTTTTTTTATTAAAATGATTTACCAAAAATCAATTTATATTTATGCCATAATATTTATTAAATTAATAATAAAATTATGACACAAAGCATGCAATGGCTTAGAGTGTCAAACACTCAAACTCCATGCAATGACATTGAGTGCAATGTACACAATCTACATGCAATGCATTAGAATGACATGTGTCATGTGGGCCCCACACGTTTCCAAATGAAAGTGGGCCCACGTGCACTCACGCATTCGGGTTCGATATTTCTGAAATACCGAGCTTACGTCGCGACGTTAATTCAATCGAATAATTGCGGCTACCGAAATTATTATTTACGTCGCTAACGAATTAATTCTAAATTAACTCGTTTGCCCGAATTAAAATCTAATTTTAATTCCGCGTCGAAATCTAATTTCGTCTATATATCGAATATATTAATACATCGATTAATTCCGAATTAATCGTTCTCTCTCTTTAGACGACATTTTATCCCGGATAAAATATCTCCGTTATTAATCCTAGATTAATTTTCTCTCTCTTCTGTATAATCCCAGATTATTCAAGAGTGCGAGTTGTGCGTCATCGGTGGATTATCGGGGAAGCGACCCATGAGATCTCCGGATAATCTGGCAGTAAATACGGTCGTCGGAGTATCCGAATCACGTACGTACCAAGTACTACGTTCTACCGACTTACGAGACAAGGTCGACTCCTAGCAAAGCACCAAGTCTACCCAATTCTCCGGACATATCCATTTAAGAATATTAAGATCTGTATCAAGCGTAGTATACTAATGTATTGTGCATATCGGTCCAGTATCGGATAGTCACGTGCTAGGGCTGGGCTGGATAAGTGTCTGCCCCGTCCGAAACACATATCGGATGTCTGGTAACTAGTCTCTATAATCGGATATTCATGACCTGGTCATAATATCACGATTGGATGCGCATCACTTAAGAGCACTAATACCGTATCCTGCGTGACATCATCTCCAATATGACTGAAGTGATACTTCCGTCTCGACATCACACCCAATACACTACGACTCTCTGATAAACCCAGAAGTGGTGTACGCAAAACCGGTTAAAGCCCTGTACCACCAAGACCAAAGTCTACCGATTATCGCAAGTATTAGCGATGCAAGTCCCAGGTTAAGACTATACACACCTACCTTGATTTCGGCCTCCCATAGACACATAGTCATAATACCAATGGGATTCCGAGGGGTCTATCCAGAGCGAAGCTGTTTCCCGTACCATCGGTGAAACACGACCTCCTATCGCACTTGCATAAGTATCCAATACTTATATATATGAGAACTATGTCGTTGTGCCCTCACAACGCACACAAGTGCAATACTAGCCTATTCCGCATTATCGATGTCTAGTCTCGATAATACTACGGCTAGGGATATTTGATGATTAATCCTTCATGGACTGGTACTGTCTCATATCATCTCAATCCAGGAACTAATCATAGGGACCTCTCTTCATTTATATATCTAAGGTGATCTAATCACAAATGATGAGAGGCAATTTCCTTGTTACATAGTTAATTTTGCTACAGCAACACAATGTTCTGTGCAAATAGTGACGCTATGGGTCATATTATCCAAACAAAAACAGCAACAGAAGTTCCATTTCCAACTCGTAGATCTACCTCCCCCGAAGCCAGTTTCCTGCTATCATGCAGATCCTGCACATCAGTACAAATATGAGAACCACAGCCAGAATCAAAAATCCAATTTTTTAAGACTAGAAGTAGTCATATTTATCTCAATAACAAACATACCTGAGGCCGGTGCCTTGCCCGCCTGTATGTCCTCCTTATGTCCCTTGTTCATGCGGCAGTCACGCTTCCAGTGACCTCTCTTGCCGCATTTCAGGCAAACATCTTGAGACTTGTCCCTTGGCTTCCCAGAAGCCTTTGTTGACTTGGCCTTGCCTTTGTTTCTATGCTTTTTCTTCTTAACACCCCCAGTTGCCTTGAGCCCAGCTTTCGGCGTTTGAGATGTTGATGCAAAGTGCGCCTCGCGCTTGTTGCCTTTCAGAAGCTCTTTTTCTGACTCCTTGAGAATCGACAATAACTCTCCAAGAGTATCATCCGAATTCATCAATTTGTAGTTGATGACAATCTGTTTCCAAGTATCGGGTAGTGACTGTAAAATTACATCTATAGCCAGCTCAGCCTCTAAGACTATACCCATATTAACCAATTCATCAAGATCGGCTATCATTTGAGTCCCATGGACCTCAACAGAACTACCATCAGTCATACGGGAGTGAAAGATTTTCTTCACTAACTCGTACCTTGCCATCCGCTTATTAGTGCGGTGAAGATCTTGCAATCTTGCCATCATATTATAAGGATCCAAGTCCCTATTCTGGCGGCGAAAGTGTTGAGTCATTGAAGCAAGCATGATCGACTGAGCCGTGTCACTATCATCACTGTGAGTTTTCCATAACTCCAGCTCAAGTGGCTCAGTGGGCTTAGGCCCGAGAGGTCTTTGTATCGTATACAGTATCCTCTCCGCCCCAAGGACTATCCTTAGGTTCATTTCCCAATCAGCGAAGTTTGTCCCTTTGAAGACATTGTCACCCATGATGATGTCTCGGACATTTACCTTGCTTGCCATCTTAACTACGATAGTCCAACTATCTAGTTAACGATATATGGGTACAGTCAAACTGTTACAAGAAAAAATAACATTTTATTAGTCCAACTAATGTTAAATATTGACGAAATTAATTTTGTAAGCGCGTAAAGCTAAGTATCTGAATGAAATTGCAAATTCAATATTAGCCTCCCACTATTTTCTACAAGTCTCTAACCCTCTATGAGTACTCGGGAAATCCAATTTCCTAGTGGGCTAGGATCCCGTTAAATAACACACAACCTTGACTTTGGCCAACAAGTTGTATGATATTTAACTAGGTAGATCTCGAAGATCAATTGGATCCCATCCAATTCCTAGATCCGGTAGGTGGACATCTAAGTCCGAAACATATATATATAATACATATGTCAATGTATCCAATACATTTTCCTAACCATTTCCTCTGAATCAACTAAGCCTTGGCTTTGGCACAACAAACCTAATGATTCCAGTTAAGCGGGACCCATTGACGAGGAAAGTTTCGTAATCAATGTCGATGGACAAGAAGTGATCTTGACTTTGGCCAACAAATCACAACTTGGACAGGACACCGATGTGGAACAAAACTCTCATGATTCAAACACATCCTCAATTGACAAAGGTCTTGACTTTGGCCAACAAACCAATGCCAATTTCGGATCTTGAGAAAGAATCATTCAACGGAAGGAAAATTGCTTAATATTGTTTGAGGGATTTTCGCGTAATTGGCAACCAATTAATTTATCTTTGTTAGGTCTCATCATCATACACCCTTAAGCATGCTTCTAAAACATCATAAAGCGCGTAAAGTAAAGTAATAGTGATATGCGGATGGATATATAACAACTTGTTCCTAGAACAAATCACTCCCTTTCCTCTCCCCGCTAGCACTATTCTACTTCTACCCAATTACATAATACAATAAAAGAAACCTCATTTACATTGAGGGGAATTAGGTGAGAAGAGAATACAAAGAGATAAAGAGATAAGGCTGGACTCGCAGGTCCAATTTATAAATTCCAAATTTACAATAATTTCTAAAATTACCCTTCCCTTCTAATATCCATCCGATATTCACTATTCATACAACACATCCACATTCATTCATTCATAGGCATGTTATACACCAAATCAAATCCATTTAATTAGTCTTTAATTAGGTGACAATACAATGTTCAAACAATTGTTTGCATTTGCGCGAGTCCAACTCGTTTTGAGAATAAATACTTATAGTATGAATTCACGAATTATATCGAACTACTCGTAAATCCAATTCAAGTCGTCTCAATACTAATCCTTTTATTTAATTCTAAATTAAATATTTACACTTTTATTGTGCTTTTATAACTTAGATTCCAAATCTAGTACTATTGGGTCTCAAAGCCCAACTAACATCTAATGTTCGTTTAATTAAAGTCCGATGGGCTTTCTATTGATTTCATTAGGCTTGGGCCTTGGTCAATGTGGGTCAAACCCAATTTCCAAGCCCAATAAGGAATCACCCTCATTTGCCATAAAATCAATATCAAGCCCATAAGGCCCAATTAAACATAAAAGCCCATTTATTACATTTGGACTTAAATGGTGTGATTTAGGCCCATTTTGGATCCAATCCAAATGGTCCAAATCTACTTGGCCCAACCAAGCCCATTTATGTCCAAATATAATAGTTTTAGGCCCAATTCAAAATAAGCCCAATTAACCAAATTTTAAAATTCCAAATTTTATAACTTAATTAATTAAAGTGTATTATCATGATTAATCCTTTAAATCAATATTCCCAAAATATCAAATTAATCATTAATCATATATTATCTTAAATACATGTCCAACATTATTTAATCAACAAATCAAGTCCCTAATCCTCTTCCATGCATTCGGCCAAGGTGATGAAAAATTACCGATTTCGTTTTCAATCCAATCGAATCACAAATCGTCATTTTATGTTCGTTTAAAGTCATCCAATTATCTTATAAACAACAAATCATCATCTCCATGGTCTTGGTAGTATTCGGCCAAGCCTCTCAAGAGGGGAAAAATTAATCCAATTTATTTTTCATGAAATTGATAATGTATAACATAATGTAACGTACATTTAAGCATACTTAATCAATCAAAATCATCAAATCATGCTTCAATCAATTTTGCCCAAATATTACCCTAATATATATTTGCATGCTCTTTAAGCTCAATGATACCATTGTTAGAAATCTAATCCATGTCCCAAGATCAAATGATTCAAGCAAATAATATATAAAAGAATGAACAATATTGAAGTATGGCGGAATCATACTCACAAAGATCGGAATGCGGATGCGTTGATGAAACAAAATTTCTCCTTTGTGCAGTGATGGATTCGGCCAAACAGAAAAGAGAAGCTCCAAGCAATGATTGATCCTTCCAAGCTCTAAGATGAGTTTCCCATAACACCTTTGTATGATCCCTTGATGGTGCTAGCCAAAGATGTGTTTTTATGTTCAAACAAACACAAATTCTTCAAGTCTTGCCACAAAACAAATGAAGAAAATGGAGAGCCAAAACTTGCTCACTGTTTCGGTAATTTGAGAGGGAGGAGAGAGCTGATTTTTGTTACAAAAATCAATTTATATTTATGCCATAATATTATTAAATAATAATAAACTTATGACACAAACCATGCAATGGCTTAGAGTGTCAAACACTCAATTTCCATGCAATACCCTTGAGTGCATTGTACACTATCTCCATGCAATGCATCAACAATTAAATAATGCATATAATGATATGTGTCATGTGGGCCCCACACGTTTCCAAATGAAAGTGGGCCCACGTGCACTCACGCGTTTGGGTTCGATATTTCCGAAATACCGAACTTACGTCGCGACGTTAATTAAATCGAATTTAAATAAATAATTGCGCCTAGCGAAATTATTATTTACGTCGCTAACGAATTAATTCTAAATTAACTCGTTTGCCCGAATTAAAATCTAATTTAATTTCGCGTCGAAATCGAATTTTTGATTATTATATCGAATATAATAATTTTACGATTAATTCCAAATTAATCGTTCTCTCTCTCTTATTAGTATTTTATCCAAGATAAAGTCTCTCCGTAATTAATCCAAGATTAATCGAGTTTGAATCATACGTCATTGGTGAATCTTCGGGAAGCGACCCAAGAGATCTCTAGATATGTTGGCAGTAAATCCGGTTGTCGAACTATCCGAACACGTACGTACCAAGTACTACGTTTTTACCGATTTACAAGACAAGGTTAGCCTCTAGCAAAACGCCATGTCTACCCAATTCTCTAGAAATATTCTTATTGGAATATAAGATCTATAACAGGCGTAGTATACCGTAGTATAGTGTATATCGAATTAGTATCGGATGATCACATGTAAGGCCTGGGGCTGGAGATGTGTCTGCCCCGTACGATACACATATCGGACATCAAGCAACCAGTCTCTTTGAATCGGATAATCCTGACCTAGTCATATTATCCCGATGGTTGCAACCATTATAGAGTACTAGTTCTGTATCCCTCGCGATCATCATCTCTATATGTCTGAAGTGATACTTCCGTCTTGACATCACATCCAATACACTACGATTCTCGATAAATCCAGAAGAGGTGTACACAGAACCCGTTAAAGCCCTGAACAACCAAAACTAAAGTTTACCGATTGTCGTAAGTACTAGCGATGCAAGTCTCAGGTTAAGATCATATGCACCTACCCTGAAGCGGACTCCCATAGACACGCAGACATACTACCAATGGGACTCCGCGGGGTCTATCCAGAGCGAAGCTGTTTTCCGTACCATCGGTAAAACACAACCTCCTACCGCACTTGCATAAGTATCCAATACTTAAATATATGAGAACTATGCCGTTGTGCCCTCACAACATGCACAAGTGTAGTACTAGTCTATTCCGCATTATCGATGTCCAATCTCGATAATACTACGACTAGGGATATTTAATGATTAAACCTTTATGGATTGTTACCGTTTCATATCATCACAATCCGGAACTAATCATAGGGACTTTTACCATTTATATGTCAAAGTAAATATTTTACAAAACGGTAAAAGGCAATTTCATTACTACATAGTTAATTTTGTACAATAATACAATATCATTTACAAAATAGTGACGCTATGGGTCATTACTGTCTACACAACATTATGTTGATTATAACGAAATCTTTTACCTGTTGCCACGTAAATCCATTTGGATAATGCTTGCTGATGCTGCATGTTTCATTTATGAAATATGGCAGCTGAACCGGAAAATCGCTTTCCTGAAAATGAAACCTTTTGGAGGATGTTTACAACATCCTGACGGTTTTATCGTATCAAAACTAGCAAACAAGGTTTGCAGGTTATTCGATCCATGTTTGGATTGAAGCAAACATTAGGTTCTTGGAATTATCGTTTCGATGTAATCATAATAGTTTATGATTTAATTCAAAACGAGAAATAATTCTTGTGTATATAAGGAGGTTAGTGGGAGATGTCCTAAAGAAATGATAATATATCATTTCTTGGAAATGATATTCCCATATTACAATCGGTGAAAGCTTGGCTTTCATGAAAATTCTCCGTAGAATTCTTGGGAGAAACAACCTTTATTCTAGAAATAAAGATCTATTGGGATAGATTTAAAAGTTGTTAAAACTCTCCGAGAACTAGTACATTGGAAAATGTACGTGACCTGGTGTCTCATACGCTTTGAGCATATGGAGTCACAAACAGGCAAATCCTAGTGATGGTCACTGGATTGATGTTAAGAACATACTTAGTATCTAAGAGAACTAAGCATGATGTCTTAAAATATGGAGAATGAGAACTTGAAGTGACTGGGATCACTGATGCAAGTTTCCTAACCGATAAAAACAACGGTACAATACAGTTTGAATAACGGAACAGTGAGCTGGAAATCTTCCAAGTAAGATATTGTTACCGAATAAACAACAAATACGGGGTATTGCTGCGGCTGAGGCAGCAATAGAAGCCATCTAGGTCATTAACAAATCTAATTAGATTAGATATAGTTCTGTTAGCAGCTGTGCTAGGCCACAGTGTATACTAAAGAATTAATGGTCTCATCAACGATCCAGATATATACTTCGACTATTCATCTGATTCGTTCGGATCATACATCGTGGCGATGTGATGATCGAATAAATTACATCAGACGATAATCATACAAATCCGCTGACGAAAGCCTTTCCTCAGCAGTTTGAGCGAACCGTATATAGTTTGGGTTTAAGACACTCGAGTGACTGGCTATAGGCCAAGTGGGAGATTGTTGGACAATTATGACCCATAGCGTCACTATTTGTACAGATCATGGTGTTGTTGTACAAATTAACTATGTGACAAAGAGATTGCACTCTTATCATTTGTGATTAGATCACCTAGATGTATAAATGATAGGAGGTCCTTATGATTAGTTCCTGGATTGAGATGATATGAGACAGTATCAGTCCACGAAGGATTAATCATTAAATATCCCTAGTCGTAGTATTATCGAGACTGGACATCCATAATGCAGAATAAACTAGTATTACACTTGTGCGTGTTATGTGAGATCATAACGGCATAGTTCTCATATATTTGGGTATAGGATACTCATGCAGGTGTAATAGAAGGTTGTGTTTTACCGATGGTACGGAAAACAGCTTCGCTCTGGATAGACCCCTCGGAATTCCATTGGTAGTATGACTATGTGTCTATGGAAGTCCGAAATCAGGGTAGGTGTATTTGGTCTTAACCTGACTTATACACCGCTAATACTTGCGACAATCAGTATGCTTTAGTTTTGGTCGTCCAGGGCTTTAACCGGTTCTGTGTACGCCTCTGCTGGGTATATTGAGAATCGTAGTGTATTGGGTGTGATGTCAAGACGGAAGTATCACTCCAGTCATAGTGGAGATGATGTCACGTAGGATACGGAACTAGTGCTCTTAAATACTGCAGTCATCGGGATTATATGACTAGGTCATGTTCATCTGATTATAGAGACTAGTTACCAGACATCCGACATGTGCTTCGTATGGGGCAGACACATTCCAGCCCCAGGCCTAGCACGTGACAATCTGATACTGGATCGCAATACGCAATACTACGTATACTACGCCTGACATAGATTATATATTCCAGTAAGAATATTTCTGGAGAATTGGGTAGGCACGGTGCTTTGCTAGAAGCCAACCATGTCTTGTAAATCGGTAAGCACGTGGTACGAGGTACGCACGTATTTGGATAATCCGATGACCGTATTTACTGCCAACAATCCATGGATCTCTTGGGTCGCTTCCCAAAGATTCACTGATGACAGTTGATTTAAATTAGAATTAATCTGGGATTAATTAAGAGAGAGAATTAATCTGGGATTAATTAAGATGGAGAAAATTAATCTGGGATTAATTGAGGTATTATTTAATCTGGGACTAAATGTGTTCGGAAGAGAGAGAACGCGATTAATTTGGAATTAATCGGTAGAATAAATTTAATATTTAAATTTGATTTTTCTATTTAATTTATTCGTATGGGCTAAAATTAATATATCGGATATATTAATATGAATTGGATTTCATTACGAAATTAAAGTCGGACTTTAAAATGAACGAACGAATTAATTTAGAATTAATTCGTAGACGACATTCGTAATATATTTGCGAGACATCGTTATTTAATTAAACTATATTTAATTATTTAGCGATGAGAATTCATTTAATCGGATTAAACGGATCCGAGCCGCGGTAAATGTTCGTAGAGACATTTGAATTTTGAATTCAAATGTGGGGCCCACTTTAAATGTGGTAGTTGGGAGAGTGGTTGGCATTTATGCCATACCATCCACTTTCCAACCACCTTGGAATGGTTTTGGCAAAACCATTTACCCAACCACCTTGTTTAGGTGAAAAGGGTAAAATGGATTTTACCAAAAACCTTCTCTCTCTCTCTTTGGTGCATGCTTCACACAAAACACACTTGGAACAAAATAGAAACCCTAAAATCCTCTCATATGGGCGTGAGTTTCATCATTCCCTCTCTTTGATTTTGTGGCAAAATCAAGTTAGCTAGCACTTGGAGAAATCAACTAAGGTGATAGGGAAACAACTTCAAAAGCTTGGAATCAACAAAGGAAGTATCTTGGATCTTGGATCTTCTTCTCAAAATGTTTAAAAGCTCAAATCCATTCAATGTAAGTAATTCCGCAACTTATTTTGAATTTATGAACATGTTTTCATGCTTATTAGATCCTTGGCATGTTCTAGGAACACTAACAGGTGTTGAGCAGTGGGCGTTAGCCCTCTCAAGGGTTTTTGAGTGACTTGTGTGGTGATGGTGTTGTGTGAAGGCAGTACGTGAAGGTGGCTGAGTTGAGTGCTAGGTGGTTGTGGGTGTGTGAGACGTGAATTGTGAGAGTTTGGAGAGGGGGTTTGCTTTGGTTTTGGGTTGTGTTGGCTAAATGAGTGGATTTAGGCCAAGATTAAAAGGTTTGCGGGTTTTTTGGGCTGAGCATAATTTTTTAAAACGGAGGTCCAACATGCGAACCTGAAGCTAAATACGTGAACTAAATCCAACAAAACTTCAATTCTTGACTCTTCCCTTCCGACGTCCGTTTCCCGCGGCTTCCGCGACTTAAAAGATAGTGCCTCCAAATGAGACTCATCATCGGGTTTCACATGCAAAAATGCAATGCCTACAACGACTGTAAGTCGCGATCTGGGTACAAATTTTGTATGAAAAATGGTGTAGTAAGCTAAAAATCTTCCAAGCAAGAGACTGTTACCGATTCAACAATAGAAGCAGAATACATCGCTGCAGCTGAGGCAGCAAAAGAGGCAGTTTGGATCCGTAAATTCCTTATTGGATTAGGAGTAGTTCCGTTAGCAGTTGTGCATGTTCCATTGTATTGTGACAATAATGGGGCTATAGCACAAATTAAGGAACCACGGTCTCATCAACGATACAAGCATGTTCTTCGACGTTTCCATCTGATTCGTGAGATCAAACATCGTGGCGATGTGAAGATCGAGAAGGTCGCATCAGATGACAACATTACAGATCCGCTGATGAAAGCTATTCCATAGCAAAAGTTTGAGCGACATGTGCATAGTTCAGGTGTTAGATACTTGAGTGGCTGACTATAGGCCAAATGGGAGATTGTTGGACAATTATGACCCATAGCGTCACTATTTGTAAAAGACATTGTGGTTTTTTATACAAATTAACTATGTGACAATGGAAATTGCTATTTTATCATTTTGTAATTAGATTACTTATATATATAAATGATAAAAGTCCTTATGATTAGTTCCAGATTATAAGATATGAGACAATATCAATCCACGAAGGTTTAATCATTAAATATCCCTAGTCGTAGTGTTATCGAGACTGGACATCGATAATGTGGAATAGACTAGTATTGCACTTATGCGTGTTATGAGTGTAACAACATAGTTCTCATATATTTAAGTATTGGATACTTATGCAAATGTGACAGGAGGTTGTGTTTGCCAATAGTACGGAAACAGCTTCGCTCTGGATAGACCCCGCATAATCCCATTGGTAGTATGACTAAGTGTCTATGGGAATCCGCATCAGGGTAGGTGTATTTGGTCTTAACCTGAGACTTGCCTCGCTAATACTTCCGACAATCAATACGCTTAGGTTTTGGTCGTCCGGGACTTTAATAGGTTATGTGTACGCCTCTTATGGGTTTATTGAGAATCATAGTGTATTGGGTGTGATGTCAAGACGGAAGTATCACTTCCGTCATATGGAGATGATGATCACACAGGGATACAGAACTGGTTCTCTATTATGTTGCAACTATCATGATAATATTACGAGGTCATGATTATCCGATTATAGAGACTAGTTGCTTGTGATCCGATATATGCTTTGTACGGGGCATACACTATTCCATCCCCAGGCCTTGCATGTGACATCACATACTGGATCGCAATACACAATACTATGTATACAACACCTGACAAAGATTATATATTCCTTAAAGAATATTTCTGGAGAATTGGGTAGGCACGGTGCTTTTCCAGAAGCCAACCATGTCTTGTAAATCGGTAAAAATGTGGTACTGGGTACGTACGTGTTCGGATAGTCCGACGACCAGATTTACTGCCAACATATCTAGAGATCTCATGGGTCGCTTCCCGAAGATTCACCGATGACGTTGACTCGAACATAATTAATCTGGGATTAATTAGAAGAGAGAGAAAATTAATCTAGGATTATTTACGACGACAATTTATCTGGGATAAAATTCAATTAATAGAGAGAGAACGATTAATTTGGAATTAATCGATTAAATAATATATTCGGTATATTAAATGAGATTAGATTTCATAATGGAATTAAAATTGGATTATAATTCGGGCTAACGAATTAATTTAGAATTAATTCGCGAGCGACTTTAATAGTAATTTTGCTAGGCATAATTATTTAATTAAATTCGATTTAATTACATCGCAACGGAAAATTCGTTAATTCAGAATTAACAAACATGGGCCCGGAATGTGTTTGCGGGCCCACTCAGATTTTGAATCAAGTGGGGCCCACCACTTGTCATATCACCTAGTCAACTTTATCAACTTTTGGTTGATAGAAGTTGGTGGGATTTTTTTGTTAGCTTGTTTCTTACACAAGCATTATTAAAATTGATGTGTAAGTGACATATATCAACTTTGGATTTTGGTATTACTTTACATTGATTTTTGAAATAAAAAAACACTTCACTCATTTTTCTCTTCTCTCACCATTGGTTGTGAAAAGCATTCTCCCTCTCTTCTCTTCAACTTTGCCGTGAGTTACAAATACACAAGGGGAAATTTTGTTGCAAAATTTTCCTAGAGCTAAACACAAGGTACATAAACACAATCTTCTAAATCTAAAACTAAACCATTCGGCAAAACTAATGAATAAGTCCCCTCGCACAATGCAGCCAGTTTTGCTCCATTACCCATGCGTAAGTCAACCTCCCCATGACAGAGTCTCCTACTGTTTCTCAGGCCCTGCACATTGTTACACGAGTGAGTCCCACAACCGGTGTCAAGCACCCAAGTAGAAGGTTCAGAGTTGTGAGAATATAGTTCAATCATATACAACATACCTGAAGCATTGGGCCTCTTGGCCTCTTGGGCTTCCCTAGCTTCCTTGGCTTTCAAGGATTTGCAGTCTTTCTTCCAATGACCCTTCTTTCCACAAAAGAAACATTTCCTCTTTCCTTTTATCTTCTCCACCTTACCATTGCGCTTTAGGTATTCTGGTGCCTTGGCTTTGGCCTTATTTTTATTTGGGCCTCGTGGCTTCAGGTCCGTACCCATAAGCATGACGGAGGTTTTATGCTCCGGTTTAAAGTCCTTCTCTGCTTGCTTTATTAGATTGTGCAATTATGCTAAAGTTGTTTCTTTATCAGATAGATGAAACTGCATAATAAAGTTAGAGAATTCTTTTGGTAAGGACTGAAGAATCAGATCGTGACCTATCTCATGATCCATGATCAACCCAAGGTTGGCCAATTTTTCAATGTGGCCAATCATCTTAAGCACATGTCCACTAACAGATCCTTCCTTATACCTTGTTTGGAATAAGGCACAAGACACTTGGAATCTCACGGTATGAACAGAAGTTACATACAACTCCTTCAAGTGAAAGATGATGGTTTGAGCATCCATATCTTCGTGAGCTTTCTGATGTTCGTCCAACATAGAGCAAAGCATTATGCAAAATGCTTGCTCATCATCATCGACGAGTTTCTTCCAAGCATCAAATGTATCTTGGTCAACATCTTCTGCGGGTTCAGGGGAAATGGTCTTTCAAGAACATAGAAAATATTTTCTTGTCGTAAGACAATTTTAAGGTTTCTAAACCAGTCATTGTAGTTGTCCCCTTTGAGCTTATGCTCATCAAGGATGGAACGAAGTGATACTCTGTTTGCCATTTGAATGTTTTTGAAATATTTTAACCCACCTGTTAAGAGAAAATGTTAAAATTAGGAATATGTTTTCATTAATGTTTCATAATAACATGAGCTTTTAATATTATGAAGTTGCTCACACTCAATTGTTTTAAAATTTTAAGCAAATCGCATCGACCCCAATATGATGGATTTCTTGTGGGTAAGGATCCCATTATCATCATTTCATAACTCTGACTAGGGCCGGTCGTTATAAAATATGATAATTAGCTAGGTTCCCAACCAATTTATGATATAAATCACAATTCCTTGATCATTGGGTTGGGCAATCAAACATGCCATAGCTTATGCTAGTCCTTGTGGACACCTAATCTTTGCCACTAAGTTATAAGACCACGCCTAAGGGTCGCTACATCTTATGACTCATAAAAGTCAAACCATTGTCAATAGTATGATTTAGGGACAAATTGGTATTAGTCAGTCTGGTAAAGCCTAGTCCCGCCAATACAGTTTAAGCCCTTTGGGTCTATACTTTACAATGGGAGGCAAATTTTAGACTTAAATTATTATTGAGGATTTTAGCAAGTTTAAGTGAATAACTGTCAAATGGATTCCTCCATTGAAAATTCCCCAGAGGGAGGGTGGACCGAACTCTCTTAATTACCCTTACCTCTTAGGCTCTTATTGCCTTGATGACAAGTATAAACAATAGATCCTCCAAATTTGTCCAACACTTTAAATATGCTTTAACGTCAGCCTTGAGTAAATGATTATCTAGATGTCTTAACAGCTTTTCCTTTTGGCTATAAAAAAGTAGTGAGTGAAGGAAGACATCAAATCATTATCTAACTCTATTAATACCTTTGGTTAAATTAACTTTAGTTTGGAAAGTTTTATTAACCCCTTGGTCCCAACCCACTTGTATCTTTTATAATGTCTTTTATTATAAACAAGTGATTTATATTTATTAGCCTTAAAGGTAATAAATCTCTAAGTTCATCACAGAATAATTACTTAGCTAAGGGATAAGAAATACACTATCTATATCTTAGAAAGTCTCTAGATGCTTGCACACTAAAATAATCATGCCAATTCTAATCATACAAAGAATCATCAAGCATATGAGTTTTAATATGTTGGAATTATTTTAGGCATTAATAACTTTGATTAATATTTAATTATGATATTGCATTTTATTTTATTCAAATAAATTTACTATTCACGTTTCTCTACAGACGCGTGAACTTTAAATGCAATTTCACAATTCAAATCTTAACCAATTCATGAAAAACATATGCCTAAAATTAATTTCAGGGTGTTAGCGTTCCAACGAGATTTTAAACACCCAATTTTGAGTTCAAATGAGTGAGAACTAATCAAAACAAACACCGCGCGCTGATACCACTGTTGGGAAGCAACCGCGAGTGCGCAGCGGAAAATAAAAATTATTATGCTGCTTTGCCTTTACCCAAGACCCATTTGTTTTGATTATTATATAAGCCTATGCATGTTACTATATATTCTAAGCATAAAACTCATAAAACATGCAAAGAACATAAACCTAAACATGCTAACGATCATAAAAACTCTAATTAAAATAAAGAATGAAAAAGACTTACTTGAACCGAAGACTACTCCAGTCCTCCCTCCAATCTACAAGCTTTTCTCGAACTCAGCAAGCTCTTCCAAGTTCCAAAGAGCCACCCAAGTGTGTGGCCTCCAAAGATGCACACACCAAAGCAAAAACTCAACGACAAGACTACGCCTTGAGTGCACGGGTATTTTGCCCTCGGTGCTAGCCTAGGCAAATACCTCAAAACTTTTAACTCGAGGTTCCTCTAGTCAATTAGACTTAAGGATCCTAAAAATCAGTGGCTTACTCTTAAACTTTAGAGTTGCTCACTTATATAAACCCAAGATATGAAAGGTTTTATGTAAAAATTTGTGAAAAATTCTTTGGGTTTATATAGTGCCCAAAGACAACAAAATTAATTAAGAATCTGATGTGGGATAAAAGCTAATTTAATATTAGCCATTGGATCTTAATTTAGTGGTTTAATGAGATTATAAAACCCTATTAAGAGTTTGTGCCGAATTGGAATTCAAAACAAATAACAAAAAAAATTAATTTTACTATTAATATGAATAGTAATTTTTTTTATTCGAATTCCCAAAGTGCCCCTATCTTCATTAACCAATCCCTAAGCCACTATGGAACCTCATAAATGATCTGTTCAATAATTAAACAAATTGAACCATTTATGAACAATTCCTACAGCAATCATATATGCTGTTATATTTGTATTGTGCACTGTTAACCATTGATTTTGACTTTGTTGTGTGTGACCTTTTGGGTTCCCCTCAAGTTGGACATGAAATGAATCGTGATAATTTAATCGAACATAAATTTTCTTCTGATCAGATGGTCGTTCGATTTCAATGACCAAGGTTGACATCTAGCAACATATAAAGGCCCCCAAATGAGAAGGAAAAAATATATATACCCATTATGTATGCGATTTACATATGATACGATCCCTCGCCTCATTGTATCCCCACTTATTGACCTAGGGTACAGAAAATGTCTACCCATATGGTCAAAGGTATGATGTTGATAATGTCATGAATCGTGCTAACCTAAGAATCTCACTTTATTCTTCCGATGTGGCCACAGTCTCAAGCACTGATCACACATATCAACTCGCGAACTGGAATACTACTCTTATAAGAAAATATTATCTGAGAGAGTGGCGATTGTCTGTTGTATCATTACAAACTTCATGTGTTTCAACAAATGACCCAATCATACCCTTATGACCAAATCTTTTGAACCGGGGAAGGAGAATGTCCAGTTATTTGATCCACACATTAGATTGTAAAGACCTCAAGTCTAAGGACTAGTCATATAATCGATACATGAAAGTTCTCACAAACAGTTGGGATAAAAACTCCATATGAAAACGTTCAGCGGTCAGTTCGATGGACACGAGCAACTCTTGCATCCATGTGATACACCAAGAGGACGGATCTTCTCTAGTAGCCTATGAGATCGACTACCGCACTTAAGGGAGGATCATATCATCATTCTAGTCTCTCCACTTTGTGAACGCCCAGATTATTCACAAATCTATGACTAGGAACATTTAAGAGTAATGATTCTCATAAGGCGTGGAAGTCGTCGTCTTATTACTCCAAGGGCTTTATTACACTGTTGATGATTCATATAAGTTATGGAAGACATCTATAATAAAGATTGTCATTTTATTAATTAATGAAAATATTACAAATACATGTACATATAGCCCATCCACAAGTTGGGTATAGGGCATATCCCTAACAATTCGTGTGTGAATAAAATAGGAGTTGCGAAAATACTCACAAAGATTGGTATAGATTCAAAATATTTCAAGGATGTAATGGAAGCTCCAAACCTTCAAGTTGAATTCCAAACTCGAGGATAAGTTTCCCTATCACCTCATTTTGACTCATTAATGTGCTAGCAAGTAGAAATTTTGCAACAAAAATCCATGAAGAGAGCTTGAAGTTTCCGCCATAACATGTTGGGAGAGAAGATGGAGTTTTGTTTTGTTTTCTTTTTATTTCTAAAATCAATTGTCAAAA
>SKCR01025860.1:0-19649 GCA_019454045.1 Zanthoxylum bungeanum | reverse complement strand
TCTAATCACAAATGATGAGAGTGCAATTTCCTTATTACATAGTTAATTTGCTACAACAACACAATGATCTGTGCAAATAGTGACGCTATGGGTCATATTGTCCAACAACAGGGACAGGATTATCAAGGCAGGCAAGGCACTAGCCTCTGGTAGTTTGTTATTGAGGATAATATACTACTTCTAGTTTAAAAATTGGTTTTTATTCTGGTTGTGCTGCTCATATTGTATGATTTGCAGGATCTGCAGAATAGCAGATGCTGGCATAATGGGAGGTTTATCTACGAGTCGGAAACGGAACTCCAGTTGCTGTGTTTTGGCTGTAGGGGACTTTTGTTTTGGAATTGCCTCGGGGCTTACTTAAACTTTTGAACTGTTATTTTATTACTAGTTTGACTAGGAAATCATATCTGTATCTTGTTACCAGGCATGGGGTAAATTTTGTTTTAGAAACACTGGGTGTATTTATATAAAGATGATGCAGCAGAATTTGCACTGCCGTTGCAAATAATGGCCTTATATTTTGAATATAAAATGAATCTCCTAAATTAAAAGAACAAACAAAGGCTCAAAAGGAGTACATCTCAAAAGATGAGCTTACATGTGGCATTGTCGTCTAGGAACATACAAGACTCGCATATCCACTCTTTCAAAGAGTGGGTACTTGGACGATTTGATCCTAATTCATATGATGTCTGCGAATCTTGTCTTTAGGCAAAATGCCTAAATCACCTTTTAGTGGTAAATGTGAACGTTGCCACAGAATGTTAGCCCTCGTTATAGCGACGTTATGTGCCATGTCTAGCCAGGCTAGAGGTGGATATCATTACTTCGTAACCTTTACGGATGATGCATCTCGTTATAGTTATGTGTATCTAATGAGACACAAGTCGGAAACTTTGAGAAATTCAAAGAGTTTCGACACGAAGTAGAAAAAACAAACAGGCAGAGTATTAAGACATTGCGATCGGACCGTGGTGGCGAATACTTAAGTTATGAGTTTCAAGATTACTTGAAAGAATATGGTATTCTTTCACAGTGGACTCCTGAACACCGCAATTACACGGTTAACAAGGTGTGTCTGAACGGAGAAACCGTACTGTTAGACATGGTAAGGTCCATGATGAGTCACCACTGAGCTACCTATATCCTTCTGGGGATATGCATTAAACAGTGCAGTACTTATTTTGAATAAGGTTCCGTCAAGTCTGTTGAACAGACTCCATATGAGATATGGACAGGGAGGAAACCAGGTTTCTCTTTCCTGAAGATTTGGGGATGCTGGGCATATGTTAAACGTTTGGAGGTACCAAACTAGAACCAAATCAGAATGATAAATGTTCGTTAGGATATCCTAGGGAAACCAAAGGATATTACTTCTATCACCCACTAGAGAACAAAGTATTTGTTGCTCTACATGCATTTTTCCTTGAGAAGGAATTCCTAGATGCAGTGGTAAGTGGGAGGAAAGTGGAGCTCGATGAAAATCGTAGTGATACTGTTCCTGGCAATGAATCAACGACGGAACACATAAACAGACCATCCGGGATGAGTCTGTACCACAATCTTCATATACACAAGGATCGCGTAGGTCGGAGAGAGTCAGGACAGTACCTGAGATGTATGGGTTCCTGATCTCGCCTCATGTAGATATTAATCTTATTGAGGATAATGAACCGGCTACGTATGAGGAAGCGATACAGAATATTGATTCCGCCTTATGGCAAGATGCCATGAAGTCCGAGATGGATTCCATGTATGCCAACCAAGTTTGGACACTGGTTGATGCACCAGAAGGCGTAAAGCCTATGGATGCAGATGGATCTTCAAGAAGAAGACCGACATGGATGGCAACGTGCAAACGTACAAAGCTAGGCTTGTAGAAAAAGGGTATATCAACAATATGGTATTGATTATGACGAAACTTTCTCACCGTTGCAATGATTAAATCCATTCGGATAATGCTTGCATAGCTGCATATTTCGATTACGAGATATGGCAGATGGACGTTAAAACCGCTTCCTTACGGAAAACCTTTTGGAGGATGTTTATATGCAACAGCCTGACGGTTTTATCATACCTAGACTTGCAAACAAGGTTGTAAGCTATAAATCGATCCATTTATGGATTGAAGCAAGCATCACGGTCATGGAATCAGCGTTTTGATGAGATCAAAAAGAATATGATTTCGTACAAAACGCTGATGACCCTTGTGTATACAAGAAGGTTAGTGGGAGAGCACTGACTTTATTGACCTTTATGTCGACGATGTATTGCTATAGGCAATGACATTCCCATGCTAGCGTCGGTGAAAGCTTGGCTTTCATTAAAATTCTCCATGAAAGATCTGGGAGAAGCAGCCTTTATTCTGGGAATAAAGATCTATCGAGATAGATCTAGAAAGATGCTTGGACTCTCGTAGAGTACATATATTGACAAAGGTGAAGCGATTCAACTAGATCAATCCAAGAGGGGATTGATGCCAATGTCACGTGGTATCATTCTGTCTAAAGACATGGTCCTAAGACTAAAGAAGAGAGAGAGAGATAACATGAGTCGGATACCGTTCGCCTCGGTAGTCGGATCGATCATGTATGCCATGATATGTACGCGACCTGATGTGTCATATGCTTTAAGCATGTGCAGTCGCTTCAGGCCGATCCAGGTGAAGGTCACTGGATGCAGTTAAGAATATCCTTAAGTATCTTAGACGAACTAAGGATGCTTTCTTAATTTATGGAGGTGGAGAACTTGAGGGTCTGGGTACACGATGCAAGTTTCCAAACCGACAAGGACGACTTTAAGTCGCAATCGGGGGGTAATCTTTTGTTTGAATAACGGAGCAGCAGTGAGCCGGGAAATCTTTCAAGAAAGATACTGTTTCCGTCAAAAACAGAAGCGGAGTATTGCTGCCTCAGAAGAGCAGCAAAGGAGGCAGTTTGGATCCGAAAATTCCTAATTGGATTGGGAGTAGTTTGTTAGCAGCTGAGCCCGTGCCGTTGTATTGTGACAATAACGGGGCTATTAGCACAAGCTAAGGAACCAAGGTCTCATCAACGATCCAAGCATGTTCTTCGGCGTTACCATCTGATTTGGGAGATTATACATCGTCGTGGCGATGTAAAGGTCGAGAAGGTCGCATCAGATGACAACATTGCAGATCCGCTGACGAAGGCTGTTCTTCAGCAAGTGTTTGAACGACATATACATAGTTCAGGTATTAGATGCTTGAGTGACTGGCTATAGGCCAAGTGGGAGATTGTTAGACATTATGACCCATAGCGTCACTGTTTTGTAAATAATATTGTATTATTGTACGAAATTAACTATGTGATCATGAAATTGCCCTTTTGCCGTTTTGTAAATTATTTACTTTGAAATATTGATGGCAAAAGTCCATATGATTAATTCCGTATTGAGATGATATGAGACAGTATCAATAAAAAAGGTTTAATCATTAAATATCCCTAGTCGGAGTATTATCGAGATCGGACATCGATAATGCGGAATAGACTAGTATTGCACTTGTGCACGTTGTGATGGCACAACGGCATAGTTCTCATATATTTAAGTATTGGATACTTATGCAAGTGCGATAGGAGGTTGTGTTTTACCGATGGTACGGAAAACAGCTTCGCTCTGGATAGACCCCGCGGATCCCATTGGTAGTATGTCTGCGTGTCTATGGGAGGCCGCATCAGGGTAGGTGTATATGGTCTTAACCTGAGACTTGCATCGCTAGTACTTGCGACAATCGGTAAACTTTGATTTTGGTGGTTCGGGGCTTTAACGGTTCTGTGTACACCTCTTCTGGGTTTATCGAGAATCGTAGTGTACTGGATGTGATGTCAAGATGGAAGTATCGCTTCAGACATATGGAGATGATGATCACGCAGGATACAGAACTAGTACTCTATAAAAGGTGGCAACCGTCAGGACATATGACCAGGTCAGGATTGTCCGATTTAAAGAGACTAGTGGTTTGATGTCCGATATATGTTTCGTACGGGGCAGACACATTTCCAGCCCCAGGCCTAACATGTGATCGTCCGATACTGGATCGATGTACGCGATACTACGGTATACTACGCTTGATAAAGATCTAATATTCCAGTAAGAATATTTCTGGAGAATTGGGTAGGCATGGCGCTTTGCTAGAGAGCCAACCTTGTCTTGTAAATCGGTAAAAACGTAGTACGAGGTACGTACGTGTTTGGATTATCCAACGACCGTATTTACTGCCAACATATCCGGAGATCTCTTGGGTCGCTTCCTGAGATTTCACTATGATGTTTGATTCGAACTTTATTAATCTTGGATTAATTGCGGAGAAACTTTATCTTGGATAAAATGCCTTATTAGGAGAGAGAGAACGATTAATTTGGAATTAATCGATAAAATAATATATTCGATATATTAAACGAAATTAGATTTCGACGCGGAATTAAAATCGGATTTTAATTCGGGCAAACGAATTAATTTAGAATTAATTCGTTAGCGATCTGAATAGTAATTCCGCTAGGCGTAATTATTTAATTCTCGTCGCGACGGAAATTCGTAATTCGGGAATTAGCGAAAAGATATGGTTGGTCGGAACCGGCAATGGAGGGTTAGGTTTTTAGGGCTTGGGCGTGAAGGGTGTTGATGATGGAGGGAAGATGCGGCAATGGAGGCTATTGGATCTTGAAGGTGCGGCGATGGAGGCTTCAGGGGGATGCTTGGGCGTGCAATGGAGGCTTAAGAGAGTGCTTTAGGGTGTGAGAGAGATGTGTGATCTAGGTTTTGAATGGGGGGTGAAGGCCTCTTTTTATAGGCAAAGAGAGAAGACTTTCCTAATTAGATTAGGAAGGAATCTCCTAATTGATTTCTAATAAGGAATGCATCTCCTAATTAGGATTTGGGATTGGATTTGATTTGGTAGGATTTGATTTGATTTATTTTATTTAGGTAAGGATTTACAAGATTTAAACATGTGATAAATATGCATATACCTAAATAAAGGGGCTTGGGCGTGAATCACATCCTTTGGGCATGGATTTGGTTTGACTTGGTTTGGACTTGGGTTGACTTGGGTATTTGGGCTTGGTTTGGGTTAGGTATGTGGTCTATGGGAGTTTTCGGCCTAAGGTGAGCTTAGAAACAGAGGTATAACAAGCAACCGAAGCGAAAACAACGAGATTAAATCCATCAAAAATTCTATTTTCCAACTTTACCCTTCCAAAACCGTCCGTTCCCGCGACTTTCATGACTAAAGAAGTAGTTGCCTCCATACGAGACTCATCATTGGGCTAATGTGTAAAAATACAATGCCTACAGTCGTCGCCACTTTGATGGGACTTGTGCAGTGTGTGACAATGACAATCCTATCAAAGTACGTGCAATGCATTTTTACTTACCTGGCTCGCCAGCTGTCACCTGGTCTGCCTGTTGTGCTGAGTTGATAATGCTAAACCCCGTACCTAGGGCGTCGCGGTTGCGTCTCCATACCTAGAGTGCCGTAGTGATGATGTTGGTTGTCTGGATGCTAACCCCGTACCTAGGGTGCGCCGCAGTGACGTCTCCGTACCTAGAGAGCCACAAATGTCTGAATAATCCACATGTCGTACCTGGCGTGCTAACCCCGTACCTAGGTCGTCGCTGTGGTCTGAATGCTAACCTCGTACCTAGGGTGTCGCAGCTGACGTCTCCGTACCTAGAGAGCCACAAATGTCTGAGTGCTAACCCCGTACCTAGGGTTTCGCAGTGACGCCTCCGTACCTAGAGTGCCACAAATGTCTGAATAGTCCACATGCCGTACCTGGCGTGCTAACCCCGTACCTAGGGCGTCGCTGTGGTCTGAATGCTAACCCGTACTAGGGTGTCGCAGTGACGTCTCCGTACCTAGAGAGCCACAAATGTCTGAGTGTTAACCCCGTACCTAGGGTGTCGCAGTAGTGACACCTCCGTACCTAGAGAGCCACAAATGTTTGAGTGCTAACCCCGTACCTAGGGTATCGCAGTGACGCCTCCGTACCTAGAGTGCCACAAATGTCTGAATAGTCCACATGCCATACCTGGCGTGCTAACCCCGTACCTAGGGCGTCGCTGTGGTCTGAATGCTAACCCCGTACCTAGGGTGTCGCAGTGACGTCTCCGTACCTATAGAGCCACAAATGTCTGAGTGCTAACCCCGTACCTAGGGTGTCGCAGTGACGCCTCCGTACCTAGAGTGCCACAAATGTCTGAATGCTAACCCCGTACCTAGGGTGTCGCAACTGTGATATCTCCATACCCGCAGTGCCGTACCTGGCAAAACTGATCTGATATCTCCATACCCAGAGGTCGTACCTGGCTGAACTGATATCTCCATACCCGGAGTGCGTACCTGGCTGATCTGATATCTCCATACCCGGAGTGCCGTACCTGGCTGATCTGATATCTCCATATCCGGAGTGCCGTACCTGGCTGATCTGATATCTCCATACCCGAGTGCCGTACCTGGCTGATCTGATATCTCCATACCCGCGGAGTGCCGTACCTGGCTGAAACTGATCTGATATCTCCATACCCGGAGTGCCGTACCTGGCTGATCTGATACCTCCATGCCTGAGTGCCGTACCTGGTGAAACTGATTTGAACCAATGTGGGCCTCGCCCACAGAATGCCATACGCGGCAGGTCTACTACTGATGCCGATTCTCTATTTTACACACTGTAGTGCCTCTCTTTGAGATAATCTTGATAGCTAAACATATTTTTGTCCTCAACGGATGCTTTGCGTCAAAGCCAAAGAATCTTCAAAGTATTCGACATACTCAATCCCAATCTTCTGAATGGGTGATCTGAACTAGACTCCTAGTATGTGGGTGTGCTAAGGCTCCTTCGCAGCTTATTCCTTAAGTCAGCCAACTCGATGATTTCGCTTCGGAGAATCGGATCAGTGGGTCTAACCAACCTGGATGTCTGGGTCACATTCTGTGATTACTATAGCATACTCAACATGATATGGTCTTCTTTTATTGCATCATCTCTTTCTTTTCATCTTGGACTTTCATTTTTTTCTTTTTCTTTTCTTTTTTCTCCTTTTTTTTTTCTTTTTCTTTTCTTTTCTTGGCACACCTACCCTTTAAGGTAGCATTTCTCCTCATGGTGGTCCTAATACTCACCCATGGGTAGCTTCACGCTTATTGGTTATAGGCGGTCTATTTCTTTTCTTTTTATTGCAGAGACTTTTCCTTTTTTATTTTCCAACCATATCATGCATCGTAGCAAAGGCAAATCAGTGTGGACATCCAGGCAAACGGTCATTCACCGATCCACCATCTCTTCAACTAGTCATCTCATCAACCGCTCAGACTTCTACTGTTGAGATACCTTTATCAAGTGCTTCATGAGTCCAACCGAGATCAATCCATTCAGAATACCGGATAAGAGCGCGTCTCGCGCTTCTCGCTTCTAAGGCTTCTCCCTACAGCACACAATGTCATCACAGGACATATGTTTAACCATCAGAGACTTCTCTCTCACTTTTTTTTTTTTTTTTTTTTTTTTACTCACTCACTCTAAGGAATTCTTCCTCTTTACTGCTGACCATGTGGGCTTCGCCCCCGGGATCCATACCCGAAATTCAAACTCAAAATGGGCTTTAACCCTCAGATTACCATCTGAATCTCAACACCGATGTGGACCTCAGCCCTATGATTTTTCCCAAATTCAATACAGTGCTTTCGCTGTTTCTAATTGGCTTGTCTTTGCCGCTTTCTCTTTTATTCTTCGATATCTGTGAATATAAAACAAAAACATAAAACACGCAAAAAGGAATGCAATAATGGGTTATAAGTGTGCATGCATGCATTAGTTCTCTTTATCCCGTTGGGTTAGGTCTTCTGCGGGTGACTGTTCAGTCTTCTGTCCCTCAGGCAAAATATAACATTAATCTGTCAACATTGATCGGCTCGGTGAACTCATTCCCTTCCAAGTCCGACAGTCTCACTGCTCCATTTCCCATTACCTTCTGAACAATGTATGGTCCTTCCCAATTTGGTCTGAACTTCCCTCTTGGGTCTGTCGTCGACGGATTCGACTGCTTAAGTACCAGATCACCTTTCTTGATCTTGGTAGGACGCACCTTCTTATTAAATGCTCGGGCCAACCTCTTCTGATATATCTGCATGTGATGCAGGGACTTCATCCTCTTCTCATCCATCAATGCTAACTGCTCAAACCTCTACGAGGTCCATTCTTGTTCAGGTAACTCTGCTTCTACTAACAGATACTTCCACCGGCAGTACCGCTTCCATTCCATAGACTAAAGAGTAAGGCATAGCTCTGGTCGCCGTCCTCACAGATGTTCTGTACCCCCACAGTGCATACGGCAGCTTATCAGCCCAGTCTTTATAATTCTCCGTCATCTTCGCCAGAATCATCTTTATTGTCTTGTTGGCTGCCTCAACTGCTCCATTAGCCTGCGGCCTGTATGGTGAAGACTTATGGTGACCTATCCCATACCTCTGTAACATCGCCTTGGTCTCTCCCTGAAACTGGACTCCATTGTCAGTAACCACGTGATGCGGCATACCGTACCGGCATATGAGATTCTGGGCTATGAACTTAGCCATTTGTTTTGCCGTGACATTACGGAATGACTCGGCTTCCACCCATTTCGAGAAGTAGTCCACTGCTACCACTATAAAGTGATGTCCATTTGACGCATTCGGCCGAATCTCTCCAATCATATCAATTCCCCATGCTGAGAAAGGCCACGGTTCTGACAACCCGTGCAATTCTGTATGCGACAAATGATTCAAATTCCCATGCGCTTGACAATCATGACAGTGCTTTACCAGCTTCGCGCAGTCGGCTTCCATGGTTGACCAGTAAAAGCCTTGTCTCACAATCTTGCGGGACAAGTTCAATCCATTCATATACGGTCCACAGACACCAGCATGCACTTCATCCATTATCTTCTGAGCTTCTTCCTTTCTCAAAAATTTCAGCTGAACACCGTTCGCTTGCTTCTTGTAGAGTTCTCCCTTCAGACTCACATATTGAGCAGCCAACTTCTGAATGGCGATTCTGTCTTTTCTGCTCCCTTCCTCTGGGAATTCCCTATGTTCCAGATACTTTTGAATATCATGATACCAAGGTTTTCCATCGTTGACCTCTATTTCCGATACCCGCTCTATCTCATAAACAGGCTTACTTGCCATCGCCAACACAAGTGGTCTCATCACCAATTTCTCTGGATTCTCCCAGGTTGCGGCTAGCGTTGCCAATGCATCTGCCATCTGATTTTCTTCCCGAGGCAAGTGCTGAAATTTGCAGTTAGGGATAGCATGTGCTAGGTTTCTGAGGTGGAATAAGTACGGCTTCAACCGTTTTTCTTTTAACTCCCATTCTCCTTGCATCTGTCGGATCACCAACATTGAATCTCCGTAAACATCCACGTTCGTAGCTCTCAAGGCTATTAATGCAGTCAAGCTGAATGCACATGCTTCATACTCAGCCATATTGTTAGTTACCCTGAACGTCAACCTCTTGGCCATAGGCAAAGTCTCTCCCCCAAGGGTTACTATTACAATACCGATTCCGGCTCCTTTGCAGTTCACTGCTCCATCAAAATACATCTTCCATCCTTGGACTGCTATAGCTTGGATTTCTTCGTCGGGGAATTCAAACTTGTACTGATCCCCTTCAACAGGTTGTAAGGCTAGGAATTCTGCCACGGCTCGCCCTTTGATTACCTTTGAAGTGAGGTACTCGATGTCAAATTCAGTCAACAGTACTAACCATCTGCCCAGCTTTCAAATAGTGAAGGCACCGAATGTAGATACTTCAAAGGATTCTCCTTTGCGACTACTTGGATCTTGTAAGACTGGAAATAGTGGCGTAATTTCCTGGACACCCATACTACTGCTAGACAAATCTTCTCTACTTCCTGATAGCGGGCTTCGTACGGAATCAGCTTCTTATTGAGGTAGTAGATGGCGTGCTCTACTCCTGTCTCATCGGCTTGTACCATCATCGCCCCCAGCGCTTCGGGTTCAATAGCCAAATAAAGCACCAAAGGTCTGCCCTATCTCGGAGGTTTCAGGACGGGAGGTTTCACCAAATATTCTCTTATTCTGTCAAATGCTTCCTGACACTGTTCATTCCACTTTACCGGCTGATCTTTTCTTAACAGTTTTGAAGATAAGCTCGCACACTGACGTCAAATTGGTAATGAACCGACTGATATACTGAATTTTCCCAATGAATACGCTAACCTCTTTTCCTAACCCAACGGGTATCTCTTTGATGGCTTTTAAGACACAAGGATTAACATGATGCATGTATGCATGAGATGCATGAGATGTATGCGATCCATGGAATATATAAGTCGGCCCATTATCATTTTAAAGTATTCAACCACACCATTGCGCGGTGCAAACTTGTCCCAGTTAAAAAGGCCCAACAGGTTTACACTTTTGCGATGACATGGCTAAATGACTTCAAATGATAAGAGACCCATTCACAAAGTGGTCCACCGGCATTTTAGAAGCTTTTGGCCCAACTGTCAAAGGACACAAACTTGCCCCAGTTTAAATGGCCCAACAAGTTCACATCTTTTGACAAAAGGTCCAACTGGATCCAAATGACGGCGGTCCAACACACAAACATAAAATAAATAACTACCGGTTCTGTCAAGGCTAAGTTTCACAAGTGGGTTCACGGGGCGCAGAAAAAGGCTCTCGTTTGACGAAGGATTACCCACAACTAGGACTCCTCACTCAAGGGTTCAAGCGACCAGTGAGTACACCCTTTTTTATACCTTACGGTGTTAGACAGTAATGACCTATAGCGTCACTATTTTGTAAATGATATTGTATTATTGTACAAAATTAACTATGTAGTAATGAAATTGCCTTTTACCGTTTTGTAATTTATTTACTTTGATATATAAATGGTAAAAGTCCTATGATTAATTCCGGATTGAGATGATATGAGACAGTATCAATCCATAAAGGTTTAATCATTAAATATCCCTAGTCGTAGTATTATCGAGATTGGCATCGATAATGCAGAATAGACTAGTACTGCACTTGTGCGTGTTGTGAGGCACAACATCATAGTTCTCATATATTTGAGTATTGGATACTTATGCAAGTGCGGTAGGAGGTTGTGTTTTACCGATGGTACGAAAACAGCTTCGCTCTGGATAGACCCCGCGGAATCCCATTGGTAGTATGTCTGCGTGTCTATGGGAGTCCGCTTCAGGGTAGGTGCATATGGTCTTAACCTGAGACTTGCATCGCTAGTACTTGCGACATCGGTAGAACTTTAGTTTTGGTCGTCCAGGGCTTTAACAGGTTCTATGTACACCTCTTCTAGGTTATCGGGAATCGTAGTGTATTGGGTATGATGTCAAGACGGAAGTATCACTTCAGACATATGGAGATGATGATGCGCGGCAGGATACAGAACTAGTACTCTATAATGGTTGCAACCATCGGGATAATATGACAAGGTCATGATTATCCGATTCAAAGAGACTAGTTGCTTGATGTCCGATATATGTATCGTACGGGGCAGACATGTTGGACAAAATGACCCATAGCGTCACTATTTGCACAGATCATTGTGTTGTTGTAGCAAATTAACTATGTGACAAGGAAATTGCACTCTCATCATTTGTGATTAGATCACCATAGATATATAAATGAAGAGAGGTCCCTATGATTAGTTCCTGGATTGAGATATGATATGAACAGTATCAGTCCACAAAGGATTAATCATTAATATCCCTAGCCGGAGTATTATCGAGACTGGACATCGATAATGCGGAATAGGCTAGTATTGCACTTGTGTGCGTTGTGAGGGCACAACGGCATAGTTCTCATATATATAAGTATTGGATACTTATGCAAGTGCGATAGGAGGTCGTGTTTCACGATGGTACGGGAAACAGCTTCGCTCTGGATAGACCCCTCGGAATCCCATTGGTATTATGAATATGTGTCTATGGGAGGCCGAAATCAAGGTAGGTGTGTATAGTCTTAACCTGAGACTTACATCGCTAATGCTTGCGACAATCGATATACTTTAGTTGAGGTCGTCTAGGACTCTAACACGTTTCTGTGTACGCCAATGCCGGGTATATTGAGAATCGTAGTGTATTGGATGTGATGTCAAGACGGAAGTGTCACTCCAGTCATAATGGAGATGATGTCACGCAGGATACGGTATTAGTGCTCTTCAGTGATGCGCATCCAATCGTGATATTATGACCAGGTCATGAATATCCGATTATAGAGACTAGTTACCAGACATCCGATATGTGTTTCGGACGGGGCAGACACTTATCCAGCCCCAGCCCAGCACGTGACTATCCGATACTGGGCCGATATGCACAATACATTAGTATACTACGCTTGATACAGATCTTAATATTCTTTAATGGATATGTCCGGAGAATTAGGTAGACTTGGTGTTTTGCTAGGAGTCGACCTTGTCTCGTAAATCGGTAGAACGTAGTACTTGGTACGTACGTGATTCGGATACTCCGACGACCGTATTTACTGCCAGATTATCCGGGGATCTCATGGGTCGCTTCCCGATAATCCACCGATGACGCACAACCGCACACTTGAAAATCTGGGATTATACAGAAGAGGAGAAAATTAATCTAGGATTAATTACGGAAATATTTTTCTAAGATAAAATATCGTCTAGAGAGAGTAACGATTAATTTGGAATTAATCGGTAAATTAATATATTCGATATATTAAACGAAATTAGATTTCGACGCAGAATTAAATTAGATTTTAATTCGGGCAAACGAGTTAATTTAGAATTAATTCGTTAGCGACGTAAATAATAATTTCGCTAGGCGCATTATTTTATTTAAATTCGATTTAATTAACGTCGCGACGTAAGCTCGGTATTTCGGAAATATCGAACCCGAACGCGTGAGTGTACGTGGGCCCACTTTCATTTGGAAATGTGTGGGGCCCCATGACACATGTCATATTATGCATTATTAATTCTAATGCATTGCATGAAGATTGTGTACATACACTCAATGGTCTTGCATGGAGTTTGAGTGTTTGACACTCTAGCCATTGCATGTTTTTGTCATAATTTTATTATTAATTAATAAATATTATGGCATAAATATAAATTGATTTTTGGTAAATCATTTTAAAAAAAAACTTAACACAATTTCATCTCTCTCAAAATTCTCTCATCTCCTCACGCCAAAGCTTGAATTGTTCACTGGTTTGGAACCAGAAATGGCGTGAACAAAGGGAAGCCAAGAGTGGTTTTTCATGGTGAAAATCAAGTGCTAGCACACTTACAAGTCTTGCGAAGTGTAGGGAGGTTCGACCATGAGCCGGGATCCATCCAACGAAGCTAGGAGCTGCGTTTCTCATCTCAAAATTCTGTTTTTGGAGGCAGTGGACTGCATGCAGTAAGCTTACCAAGGCAGTGCGTTTTTGGGCATGATTCATCTTCAAATCGACATAACCGATCAATGTAAGTATTCCGCTATCTTCATTGGTGTATTCACGCATGTTTTCATGTCTTGATTTGATCTTGGGACCTTAGAAATACTCAACAAGACACATCTCCAGCCCCCAGGCCTTACATGTGATCATCCGATACTGGATCAGTATACACTATACTACGGTATACTACGCCTGTTATAGATCTTATATTCCAATAAGAATATTTCTGGAGAATTGGGTAGGCATGGCGTTTTGCTAGAGGCTAACCTTGTCTTGTAAATCGGTAAAAACGTAGTACTTGGTACGTACGTGTTCGGAATAATCTGACGGCCGTATTTACTGCCAACATATCCAGAGATCTCTTGGGTCGCTTCCCGAAAGATTCACCAATGACGTATGATTCAAACTCGATTAATCTTGGATTAATTACGGAGAGACTTTATCTTGATAAAGTACTATACATAGAGAGAGAACGATTAATTTGGAATTAATCGTAAAATTATTATATTCGATATAATAATCGAAATTCGATTTCGACGCGAAATTAAAATTAGATTTTAATTCGGGCAAACGAGTTAATTTAGAATTAATTCGTTAGCGACGTAAATAATAATTTCGCTAGGCGCAATTATTTATTTAAATTCGATTTAATTAACGTCGCGACGAAAGTTCGGTATTTCGGAAATATCGAACCCGAACGCGTGAGTACGCGTGGGCCCACTTTCATTTGGGTTGTGTGGGGCCCACATGACACATGTCATTTTATGCATTATTTAATTGTTAATACATTGCATGGTGATAGTGTACAATACACTCAATGGTTTTGCATGGAGTTTGAGTGTTTGACACTCTAAGCCATTGCATGATTTGTGTCATAAGTTTATTATTAATTAATAAATATTATGGCATAAATATAAATTGATTTTTGTAACAAAAATCATAACACTCTTCCTCTCCCTCTCATGACCGAAACTCACTGCAGTTTTGCTCTCCATTTTTCTTCCATTTTCTTAAGAACTTCGTGAAGAAAGTGTATAAGTTTAGAACTTTAATACACATCTTTGGCTAGCACCATCAAGGATCATACAAAGGTGTTATGGGAAACTAATCTTTGAGCTTGGAGTGATCAACAAATCTTGGAGCTTCTTTTCTTACCTTGGCCGAATCATCCAAAGCACAAAGGAGTGGTTTTATTTCATCAACGCATCCGCAATCAGATCTTTGTGAGTATGATTCTGCCATACTTCATTTGTTTATTCATTATATATATTTTTGTTTGCTCTTTTGATCTTGGGACATGGATTAGAATTTCCAACAATGGTATCATTGAGCTTAAAGAGCATGAAAATATATTAGGGTAATATTTGGGCAAAATTGATTGAAGCATGATTTGATGATTTTGATTGATTAAGTATGCTTAAATGTATGTTACATTATGTTATACATTATCAATTTCATGAAAAATAAATTGGATTAATTTTTCCCCTCTTGGAGAGGCTTGGCCGAATACTACCTAAACCATGGAGATGATGATTTGTTGTGTTTATAAGATCATTGGATGACTTTAAACGAACATAAAATGACGATTTGTGATTCGATTGGATTGAAAACGAAATCGGTAATTTTTCATCACCTTGGCCGAATGCATGGAAGAAGATTAGGGACTTGATTTTTTGATTAAATAATGTTGGACATGTATTTAAGATAAAAATATGATTAATGGATTAATTTGATATTTTGGAAATATTGATTTAAGGATTATCATGACATTACACTTTAATTTATTAGTTATAAAATTTGGAATTTTAAAATTTGATTAATTGGGCTTAATTTTGAATTGGGCCTAAAACTATTATATTTGGACATAATGGGCTTGGTTGGACCAAGTAGGTTTGGGCAAATTGGATTGGATCCAAAATGGGCCTAAATCACTCCATTAAGTCCAAATGTAATAAATGGGCTTTTATGTTTAATTGGGCTTATGGGCTTGATATTGATTTTTATGGCAAATGAGGGTGATTCCTTATTGGGCTTGGAAATTGGGTTTGACCCACATTGACCAAGGCCCAAGCCTAATGAAATCAATTGAAAGCCCATCGGACTTTAATTAAACGGACATTGGATGTTGATTGGGCTTTGAGACCCGATAGAATTAGATTTGGAATCTAAGTCATAAAAGCACAATAAAAGTGTAAATATTTAATTTGGAATTAAATATAAGGATTAGTATTGAATACGACTTAAATTGGATTTGACGAGTAGTTCGATATAATTCGTGAATTCATACTATAAGTATTTATTCTCAAATTGAGTTGGACTCGCGCAAATGCAAACCAATTGTTTGAACATTGTATTGTCCACCTAATTAAAGACTAATTAATTGGATTTGATTGGTTGTATAACATGCCTTGAATGAATGAATGTGGATGTAATGTATGAATAGTGTATATCGGATGGATATTAGAAGGGAAGGGTAATTTTAGAAATTATTGTAAATTTAGAATTTATAAATTGGACCTGCGTGTCCAGCCTTTCTCTTATTGTCTCTTTGTATTCTCTTCTCACCTAATTCCCCTCAATGTAAATGAGGTTTCTCTTATTGTATTATGTAATTGGGTAAGAGTAGAATAGTTCTAGCGGGGAGAGAAAGGGAGTGATTGTTCTAGGAACAAGTTGTTGTTCATATCCATCCGTATATCGCTATTACTTTACTTTACGCGCTTTATGATGTTTTAGAAGCATGCTTAAGGGGTGTATGATGATGAGACCTAACAAAGATAAATTAATGGGTTGCCAATTACACGAAAATCCCTCAAACAATATTAAGCGATTTTCCTTCCGTTGAGTGATTCTTCTCAAGATCCGAAATTGGCATTGGTTTGTTGGCCAAAGTCAAGACCTTTGTCAATTGAGGATGTGTTTTGAATCATGAGAGTTTTGTTCCATATCGGTGTCTTGCCAAGTTGTGATTTGTTGGCCAAAGTCAAGATCACTTCTTGTCCATCGACATTGATTACGAAGCTTTCCATGTCATGGGTCCCGCTTAACTGGAATCATTAAGTTTGTTGTGCCAAAGCCAGACTTAGTTAATTCAGAGGAAATGGTTAGGAAAATGTATTGGATACATTGACATATGTATTAGATATATATGTTTCGGACTTGGATGTCACCTACCGGATCTAGGAATTGGATGGGATCCAATTGATCTTCGAGATCTACCTAGTTAAATATCATACAACTTGTTGGCCAAAGTCAAGGTTGTGTGTTTTTAACGGGATCCTAGCCCACTAGGAAATTGGATTTCCCGAGTACTCGACAGAGGGTTAGAGACTTGTAGAAAATAGTGGGAGGCTAGTATTGAATTTGCAATTTCATTCAGATACTTAGCTTTACGCGCTTACAAAATTTATTTCGTCAATATTTTAACATTAGTTGGACTAATAAAATGTTATTTTTCCTTGTAACAGTTTTACTGTACCCATATATCGTTAACTAGATAGTTGGACTATCGTAGTTAAGATGGCAAACAAGGAAATGTCCGAGACATAATCATGGGTGATAATGTATTTAGGGCACGAACTTTGCTGACTGGGAAATGAACCTGAGGATAGTCCTTGGGGCAGAGAGGCTGTTGTACACCATACAGAGACCTCTCGGGCCGAGGCCCACTGAGCCACTTGAGCTGGAGTTATGGAGAACTCATAGCGATGATTGTGATACAACTCAGTCGATCATGCTTGCTTCCATGACTCAACACTTTCGTCGCCAGAATAGGACTTGGATCCTTATAATATGATGGCTAGACTAAATGATCTTCACCGCACTAATAAGCGGATGGAGAGGTATGAGTTGGTGAAGAAACTCTTTCGCTCCTGTATGACTGATGGCGCTTCAGTTAGGCCCACGGGACTCAAATGATAGCTGACATTGATGAGCTGGCCAAGATGGGAATAGTCTTGGAGGCTGAGCTGACTGTAGACATGCTTTTACAGTCACTTCCCGATACTTGGAAGCAGATTATCATCAACTACAAGTTGATGGATACGGACGATACTCTTGGAGAGCTATTGTCCATTCTTAAGGAGTCAGAGAAAGAGCTTCTTAAAGGCAACAAGCGCGAGGCGCACTTTGCATCGACCTCTCAGACGTCAAGGGCTGGGCCCAAGGCAACTGGAGGGGTGAAAAAGAAGAAGCGTAAGAACAAGGGCAAGGCCAAGATGCCGATGGCTTCTGGGAAGCCGAGGAACAAGTCACAAGACATATGCCTTAACTGCGGCAAAAGAGGTCACTGGAAGCGTGACTGCCGCATGAAAAGGCGATCAGAAGGGAGATCAAGGCGGGCAAGGCACCGACCTCTGGTATGTTTGTTATTGAATAAACATGGCTACTTCTAGTTTAAAAATTGGATTTTTGATTCTGGTTGTGGTTCTCATATATGTACTGATGTGCAGGATCTGCAGAACAGCAGCACTCTGGCTTCAGGGGAGATTGATCTACGAGTTGGAAACGGAACTCCTGTTGCTGTTTTGGCCGTGGGCACTTTTGTATTAGAACTGCCTCGGGGCGGGCATGTACTTAACTAAATGACTGTTATTATGTACCTAGTTTGACTAGGAATTATTATATCTGTATCTTTGTTAACCCGAAATGGGTACACTTTTGTATTTAGAAACACTGGGTGTTATTTATATAAAAATGATGCAGAAATATGCACTGCAGTTGCAAATAATGGTCTTTATATTTTGAATATAAATGAATCTCCTACATATAAATTAACAAACAAAGGCTTAAAAAGAGTGATCCAAATGATGAAACTTATATGTGGCATTGTCGTCTGGGACACATTAACAAGACTCCCATATCCACACTTTCGAAGAGTGGGTACTTGGACGGATTTGATCCAAATTCATATGACGTCTGCGAATCTTGCTTATTAGGCAAAATGCCTAAATCACCTTTTAGCGGTAAAGGTGAACGTGCCACTGAACTGTTAGCCCTCGTTCATAGTGACGTTTGTGGGCCCATGTCTAGCCAGGCTAGAGGTGGATATCGATACTTCGTAACCTTTACCGATGATGCATCACGTTACGGTTATGTGTATCTAATGACGCACAAGTCGGAAACTTTTGAGAAATTCAAAGAGTTTCGACACGAAGTTGAAAAACAAACAGGCAAGAGTATTAAGACATTACGGTCGGACCGTGGTGGTGGCGAATACTTAAGTAATGAGTTTCAAGATTACCTGAAAGAATATGGTATTCTTTCACAGTGGACTCCTCTAGAACACCACAATTAAATGGTGTGTGTCCGAACGGAGAAGAAACCGTACCTTGTTGGACATGGTAAGGTCGATGATGAGTCGCACTGAGCTGCCAATTTCCTTCTGGGGATATGCATTAAACAGTGCAGTTCTTTTTTTTGAATAAGGTTCCGTCAAAGTCTGTTGAACAGACACCATATGAGATATGGACAGGTAAGAAACCGGGTTTCTCATTCCTGAAGATTTGGGGTTGCTGGGCATACGTTAAACGTTTGGAAGGTACCAAACTTGAACCCAAATCAGATAAATGCCTATTCGTTGGATATCCTAAGGAAACAAAGGATATTACTTCTATCACCACAAGAGAACAAAGTATTTATTGCTCTACATGCGATTTTCCTTGAGAAGGAATTCCTAAATGCAGTGTTTAGTGGGAAGAAAGTAGAACTCGATGAAAGTCGTAGTGATACTGTTCTTGGCAATGAATTATCAACGGAACATGAATAGTCCGTATGGGATGATACTGAACCACAATCTTCAAATACACAAGGACCGCGTAGGTCGGAGAGAGTCAGGGTAATACCTGAGAGGTATGGATTCCTGATCTCACCTCATGTAGATATTAATCTTATTGAGGATAATGAACCGGCTACGTATGAGGAAGCGATACAAGGTATCGAATCCGCTTTATGGCAAGAAGCCATGAAGGCCGAAATGGATTCCATGTATACCAACCAAGTTTGGACACTGGTTGATGCACCAGAAGGCGTAAAGCTTTGGATGCAAATGGTCTTCAAGAAGAAGACTGACATGGATGGCAACGTACAAACGTACAAAGCTAGGCTTGTAGCGAGGGATATCGTCAAGACTTGGAGTTGATTGGAGTTGATATGACAAAACCTTCTCACCCGTTCCATGATTAAATTG
>SKCR01025859.1:0-19703 GCA_019454045.1 Zanthoxylum bungeanum | reverse complement strand
TATATATATATTTGCAGCATCTTCGATCCATGTAACGAGCTTTGGGCCAGTGACTCCCAAACCAGTTGGTTTGGGCACTAGGTGTTAAAACACCCTTACAGACTTAATAACTCGGATCTCAGACGTTTTTTTTTTTTTTTTTTTTACTCCATCACTTTTTGAGATGCTTCCTCCAATTAAACTATAGCACGGAATATTACAAACTTTTCAATTTTAGCTCATGTCCGTGTTACTATGTATGTTGATAATATCTGCCATCTGAGCATATGAAGATCCATTTTAGTCCATTTTAAGGAGAATTCACAAATTAAATAATTTAAAAGGAATAACAAAAATTAACTTGTTTTGAAATAAATGGTTTGAGATACGTCTCAGGAGTGGAAACTCCTTACTCGGCTATCTCTTACCAATTCTCACCTTTTTAATCAAAACAAAAACCAAAAATGCAAAAATATTTTTGTAATTTTTGAAAAATTTTCAATTTTTTTTGTATTTTTTGAAAAATTTTGAACTAAAAATAAAACAACACACACACTAAAAACAAGGTACTAATCAACTAATTCCCTCCCCCAAACCTAAATGAGACATTGTCCCCAATGTCTTAAACAGTAAAAGGAGAGTTAGAAGGTTGTACCTGGTTAGCTGAAATCTACAGAAATTAAAGGTTAAGATCCAGATTAACACGACGCCTCTTACCACGATCGTCCTCGGACCAATTTATCTTCGAAATGATAGGGTCAACTTGTGGTTCATAGGCTATGAGTTGGTCTATTAGATCCGGAGCAAGTCTGGCAGTGAATAGGAGTTCTTTCATAGGTTTTGACACGAACCCATTTCTCCGAGCATCATCAAGAAACACACAAAGAAAATCATAAAATTCATCAACGTTAAGCAGTCCAAGCAGTTTCTGGTGTATGTTCAGGTTCGCCCAAGATAGAACTATAAAAATTTCCTCCAATGTACCTAAGCCATCTGGCAAAGCAATAAAAGCATCAGCACAGTTAATCATTTCTACCAAACGTTCAGACATACCTGATACGATCAGTTCCTCTCCGTTTGATGATCCAATAAGATTTGCCTCTGCCAAGGGTTTTGGGATGATTCCCAAAACATGACTGTCTCCTTCCTGTACAGCCTTTGAAACGATCCCCATAAGTCCGAGATTTCCTCCGCCATATATAAGTGCATATTCCTTGCTGCTAAAACTCGACCCAATTCCTGTGCTGCTTCTATGTATTGTGGTTTAGTACCAACAGTACTACCGCAAAACACACAGATGTTTTCAACTCGTCTTCTTGAAGTGACTTCCATTTTTTTTTTATGTATTTCTTTTTCAAATCAGGATGCCTTCAAAAGTGCAATGACGGGCTGAATTTATAGTACCTGAAAAGGGTGAGTAATAATAGCAGAAGTATCTTCCAGATGACGTTTGTTAGCTAAACAACAAACGAAATCGTGAAAGGTCAAAAAGTCTGGATCCTGTCTACGAAAATAAATATAATTACAACAGAAAGTGAATCAAAGCAATAATTAAGGCAACGGAATTGTGTACGCAATACGCCACTTGCTTAGTATAAATTCATTAGAATGAGTCTTAAGATTTCATTCTTTATTCAGCCATTGCTAATGAATTGTTTCTTATATTTGCTTGCCAAACACAATTCCTTCTGTCTTAAAATGCATCGTTTATGCCTTTCCATACAAAAATAACACACAAAATTAAAAAGTTCACACAAAATATGAAAACAAATTACAACAAATTGCATGGGTTGCCTCCCTGCTAGCGCTGAATTTTTCGTCTTCAGCCAGACGTGAATGAAATCCATATGTTAAGGAGGTTTCAATGTCGTTTTGGATGTCCGATTAAAGACAATCCCGTGAGCGTTGCTTTTGAAGGGTCTCTTCCAACGGTAAAGTGGCAAAAAGAATTTTGTTCTATTCAGTGCTTGTGCCACCTTTTTACTCCTTGTTGCTCCAGTGGTTCCTGCAAAGAAAGAAAGAAAATCAGGAGGTCTCGTATGGTGCTTGACTTGGAATGGAAGTTCCATTCTGTCAAGCTTCTGGTTGATATCTTTGATTTGTACTCCCCAAAACAGCGATGTTTTTCCTGAATGCTCTAGATCTTTATTAAAGTCATATATTTGCTTCTTCATTTGCTCTGTTTCTTGTTCCACCTTTTCTTCACAGATGTATTTTAAGATTTCTTCATTTAGCTATTCATCTGTCATCTGTGAAATACATGCTTCAAAATTGTCAACCTCTGGTTGTTGATACTGCTCAGCCTCCTCCTCTGTTGAAGTGTCATTGTGAACTGATTGGTATTTGAAGGCTTCATCAGTGTCATCTGGAACTGGTTCTTGAGGTATGTAGTTCTGGTTTTCTGTGAATTGTCTGATCTGATCTGTCATTCTCTGTATAGATTCTGCGTTACTCTGAACTTGTGCATCAAATTGAGCTACTTGTTTTTTGAACATGTGAATCAATTGATCTTCCTCGGATGGTTCTGGTTGTTGATAAGGATCAAAGGAATATAGTGGATAAGATGGAAAATGTGGTTCTGTGAAATGTGATGGCTTTTCATAGCATGATTGTCTCCAGAAATTCTCCCACTCTGATCGATATATTCATTGATTGCTCGGGTGGTTACTATCACAAATCATACATCTCCCCATTTCGTTCTGTTGAGCAAATGTAGTATTGTTTGGTTCTGGCATCCAGTGATAATCATTGGGCTGTTCAACAGGCCACAGAAAACCGGACTGTTGCTCCCAGATGTGGGGTGTATCTTCTTGTAAAGCACGTAATCTTTCAATCTCCCAGTAATGTTCCATTTTTCAATCACCTGAAAACACAAGAAAGAAATAAAAATTACAGATAAAAATAAAGAAAATTAGATACAAGTAAATTAGATAGCTTCAAAATTAACAACTCAAGAAATATAAGTCCCCGGCAACGGCGCCAAAAACTTGACCGGCGTAAACACACACGTATAACGCAAGCGCACGTATCGTTCAAGTAGTATAAAAATATCGATTTCGCGAGGACTTAATTCCTACCGTTGTTATTAATTATTGAATCTATTTATTTACAAATATCTAATTAAAGGGATAATAGAATTGATTGTTTGTTTGATTTGGTTGATTGTAGATAAATAAATAAAAAGATAAAAGAAAATACTAAGGAAAATAAAAGACACAAAGAAAATCCAAGGTTGTGATTTCTTTTAATATTATTTTAAAGATAAAGTGGTTATCTTAAAGTTGGTAATATATTGATTTATTAACCTGGAACACTAAATTATGTGTAAGCCTTTGTCGATGGTCAGACACAAATACCCAGTTTAACCTAATTGAACCATATGTCTATGTCAACCAAATTATCTGGATTCATTAAGTTTAAGTTCCAATTATGGCTACCCCCGCCCGACAGGTATATTCCTATCCTGTAAGGAAATCTATTGAAAGGGTTATCTATCCTCAAGGAAGATCGTGGGCTATTAAGTCTAAGGCTGAAACCTAAAATCCCTATGTCTAGTTCATTTTAGATTTACCATATCAATCTTACTGGTGATCAGACAACAAGAAGCATTAAGCTTAAGACTTAATAAATAAATCTTTATAATATCCAAACTATAATTTAACCCCTTATAAACCGGTGATATTAAAAGTCATCACAACCTCAGAAAACTAACACATAACTAGGACTAGTAAAAACTTAAAAGTAAAAGACATAAAGTAAAAATACTGAAAAGTGAAAGACATAAAATAAAACTGAAAAGTAAAATAAAATAAAAATGCTAAAGTAAAAGGAATTACTTCTACTAAATACTATTTAGATATCTCCCTTAATATAATATATTAACTTCAAATTAAGAATAACCAGCCATAAAGGCGGAACCAAAATAACCAGCCATAAAGGCGGAACCAAAATAACCAGCCATAAAGGCGGAATTAATATTTAATTACCAACCGACCAATCTGGCGGTATCCTTTTTAAGTCAATATTTTAAATAGTGAATATATTATTTTTAAGGGAGATTAATCTAAATAGTAACAATAAAAGAATTACCTTTTACCCTAGCTGGAGAAATTACCTCCTCATGGTAAATAGTAAAAACTATAAAAAGTAAAAGGTAAATAGTAAAAACTGTAAAAGAAAGTAAAAAGTAAAAATTAAATTACTATTATTACAAAACGTAATTAAAATTATTTACAAAACTAAAAAAAAAACTAAAAACTAAAGAGTTTAGAGAGAGAAACTCTCTCTTTAGAAGGAATTGAAGAGAGAGGAATGTACATCGAATTCTGAAATCTCGGGCTCAATTTATATGCGCGGGTAAGGGTCCAGCGTCGCGACGCTGAAGGGTTTCGCGTCGCGACGCCAGCTACAGTGACACGTGTCACTTGCTGGTTCGTTGACTCAGATTCTTATCCGATGACGTGGCACTGTTCATGACGTCATTGCTTACGTCACGCTGAGGTTGATTGTCGGCAGCGTCAGATCGTGACACGTGGCAGAGGCGTATTTTAGAAAGTCCGTTGAGATGTCGACACGTGGCAAGGCGCAAGATAGCATAGATGATGACTGTCGGCACCGTAGGACGATGACACGTGGCAGGCGCAATTTAGCAAATCTTCATGATGATGACACGTGGCACGGCGCACGTTAGCAAAGTCAACTTTTCAGATTCTGACCCGTTGACCCGGCGCACTTTAGCAAAACCGGCGCACGCTGGGCGTCGCGGCGCGCAATGATACAGCGTCGCGACGCGCAAGAGACGAAAATATTCCTGTTGACGCATTTTTGTCCGGATTTGCCCCAAATTGCCTCCAGTGCTGTCCAAACTTTATTTATCTGCAAAATAACAACAAAACACATCAAAACGTTCATAAAACTCGAGAAACAATACAAAACATTAGGTCAAATGAGTGGGAAATAGTTATATAAATACCACTCATCAATGATAGCGTTGCATTCTTCTGATAATGATACTGTCTCGTAATCTCCCAATCTCCGTTTTCGTGAAAGAATATCTTTCATGAATTTGGCATAGGTGGGCATTTGTTCTAACGCTTCTGCAAATGGAATGTTGATATGCAGTTTTTTGAAGATCTCCAGGAACCGAGAAAACTGCTTGTCCAATTTGTTCTTCTGAAGACGTTGAGGAAAAGGTGGAGGTGGAATGATATGTTCTTTTTCCTTTGCTTCTTTTTCCTCCATCTGTTGCTTTGTTTCTTTTGGAACTTCCTCAACAGTTGTTTTGGCTCCAACATCTTTGTTGATTTCAGTACCGCTTTTTAACATGATGGCATGACATTTCTCCTTCCCCATGTTCCTTGGATTTGGCTCTGTGTTGCTAGGAAGGGTACCTGGCGGTCTGTAACTCTGAGAATTTGCCAGTTGTCCAATTTGATTCTCCAGTGCTTTAATAGAAGCAGATTGACTTTGAATTAATGCTGCTTGGGATTGAAACATAGCATCATATCTTGCTGCTTGAGAGTCTTGTTTTGCTTCTAACTTTTTCAAGTGGGTCAACACTTCTGTTATTCCTGGTTCATTTGCTTGCTCATGCCTTTTGTTCTGTTGCTGGAATTCAGGTGGTGGATAGTTCTACTGTTGGCCTGAATTGTTGCTCCATGATAAATTATGATGATTCCTTCACCCTGGGTTGTAGGTGTTGGAATATGGATTGTTCCCCTGTCTGTTGAAATTGTTGATATAATTCACCGTTTCTTCAAGTTGGTTTGACTCTGGTGCTCCTCCATATGGTGAACTTGTGGATCCAGTGGTAAGAGTCTCCATAAATTTGCATATTTGATCCAGCTTGGCGTTGACTGCTGTATTGGCTCCACTTTCATAAATTCCTGCAATTCTTTGGATCATGCTCCTTTCTGTTGGCCACAATGAATTGTTGTTGGCCATTTCTTCGATTAGTTCCCAGGCTTGATCTTCTCATTTTGCCATTAAAGCTCCTCCAGCAGCAGCATCGATTGTGGTTCTCATTATTCCGGAAAGTCCATTATAGAATGTTTGGACTTGAAGCCATTTTGGAATCTCATGGTGAAGACATTTCCGGAGCAAATCTTTGTACCTTTCCCAAGCTTCGCAGAGGGATTCTGAATCTTGTTGTACAAAGGATGTGATGTCATTCCTCAGTTTTCCGGTTCTGGCTGGTGGAAAGTACTTTGCAAGAAATTTGGTGGCTAAAGTATTCCAAGTTGTGATGGAACCTGCTGGTAGTGAATGTAGCCAAGCTTTAGCTCTGTCCTTCAAGGAATATGGAAAAACTCGCAGTCTCATTGCTTCTTCTGATGCTCTGTTGTAGTTGAAAGTGCCGCAAACTTCCAGGAAGTTGCTGATGTGGGAATTAGGATCTTCAGTTGCATTCCCCCCGAACTGAACTGAGTGCTGAATCATCTGAATGCATGTTTTGATGTCACACGTATTTGCTGGTAAGGGAGGAAGTACAATACAGGAAATAAGTCTATCAACCACCGAAATGGTTCTGTCTCGAATGGGAATTGGTGGTGCAACGTTCAAAGGTTCAGGTTCCATATTGACTAAAGCTTCTTGGCTTTCTCGCCTTTCCCTTCTCAACTGTCTGATGGTTCTTTCAATTTCTGGGTCAAGCGGTCGTAGTTCAAAACTTCTGGTTCATCTCATGAAGTTTCTGAGAACCTGAAACACAAGAAAACAAAAACAATAAGTAAAAAGAAATTAGATACAAGTAAAGGTATCTAACCCCTAAACTAATAGAAAAAGATAAATAAGTCCCCGGCAACGGCGCCAAAAACTTGACCGGCGTAAACACACACGTATAACGCAAGCGCACGTATCGTTCAAGTAGTATAAAAATATCGATCCCACGAGGACTTAATATCTAATCTATTAATTTTATGAGGTCAAATGATTACTAGTATCTAACAGGTTGCTTGATTGATTTGAAATGGTGACGATTCTAAATTTAAAAACAAGTAAATAAAATTGTTCGAAAGTAGGTTTTAAGAAAATTCAATATTAAAAACTATCTAGGGTTGTGATTTCTTCCAATATCATTTTAAAGATGAAGTGGTTATCTTAAAGTTGGGTAATATATTGATTTATTAACCTGGAACACTAAATTATGTGTAAGCCTATGTCGATGGTCAGACACAAATACCCAGTATAACTCAATTGAACCATATGTCTATGTCAACCAAATTACCTGGATTCATTAAGATTAAGTTCCAATTATGGCTACCCCCGCCCGACAGGTATATTCATATCCTGTAAGGAAATCTATTAAAGGGTTATCTATCCTCAAGGAAGATCGTGGGCTATTGAGTCTAGGTCTTAAACTTAAAATCCCTATGTCTAGTTCATTTTAAGTTTACCAGTTCAATTTTATTAATGGCCAGTTAATAAAAAGCATTAAGATTAAGACTCAATAAATAAACCTTTATATTACCCAAATTATAATTTAACCCCTTATAAACTGGTGATATTGGATTTCATCACAACCCCAGATAATTGGCTTAGTTACGACACATATTTACGGGTGGTAAAAATTTAAATAAAATAAAAGACATAAAGTAAATTCTGAAAATTAAATACTGAAAAGTAAATTGCTGAAAAGTAAAAAGTAAAAAGTAAAAAAAAATAAAAATAAATTGCTGAAAATTAAATTACTGAAATTAAATAAAGTAAAAGTACAATAAAAGAAAATGCTGGGGTTAGAGGATCAACTTTTATTACTACTATTTTAGATATCTCCCTTAATATAATATATTAACTTTGCGTGATAATTACCAACCAGCCATATATGCGGTATCCTGATTAAGTCAAATTAATAATTAATTACCAACCGACCAACCAGGCGGTATCCATACTTAGTCAGGTTAAAACCAATTTATAATTAATTTTCAACCGGCCAATATAGCGGTATCCTCATCAAGTCAAATTTTAAATAGTTTATATTTTATATTTAAGGGAGATTAATCTAGATAGCAATAATAAAAGCTTTACCTTTTACCCCAGCAAAGGGGAGTTACCTCCTCATTGCTTGAAAAATAAAAACTGCAAAAGTAAAGAAAGAAAATGTTTGTGCGTAAAAGTAAATTGCGGAAAGTAAAAACTGAAAAGTAAAGAAAAGAAAGTGCGAAAGCGGAAATTAATTACTGGAAGCTGTAAATAAACAAACAAGATACAATCTTCTTATTTATTCATTAGGAATTTCAAAGAAGAAAGTATGAATTTTACAAATGAAATGACTTGGTATTTATAGGCAAAATTTTGCCTATATCAAATCATCCATCAAATTCTCCACCAAATCCATTATTAATTTCTCCACTAATTACTCCACCAAATCCATAATTGCTCCACTAATTGCTTATATTATTTGGTGTTGATTTGATAATTTTTATTAATTATTTATTAATTTATATTTTGCTTTGAAAATGATTGATAATGACTTTAATAATTACACATCACACACTTCTGGATGGTTCATCAATTTCGGTCATGAACTCTTCAGAATTCGAAACTATTTTCTCTTTCAAAGTTGTAGATCTTTGAGTCTTCTTTAATCTGACACTTGAATCAGCTCAATCCGATATCTGAGTAAAACGTTATGCCCAAAATACGACAGATGCGCAAAACTGGAATTCCCAAAACTGCACTTCGTCAAAACGGCCTTTCAAGTTTCCATTCTCCAAAATTAATATATCAAGTCCAATAATTGCCCTTATTTGACCCATATTTCATCCTAAATGATTTCATTGTGACCCGATATTATTTTATTTGCAAAATAAACTAAAACACATCAAAACGTTCATCAAACCCGAAAAACTAAACAAAATATTAAGTTAAAGGGACGGTAAATATTGATATATTTTCCGCTCATCAAGCATTCAATTCAAACCTTGAAAATACTAGTCATGAACGTAAATTACAATTAAATGAACTTGAAGAGTTAATGAATGATTCATATGAGAATGCGAAAATTCTTAAAGTTAAGACTAAGGCATTTCATGATAGTCGAATTTCACGAAAAATATTTGAAATTGGTCAAAAAGTTTTGCTTTATAATTTTCATTTTCATTTATTTTTTGGAAAATTGAAATCTAAATGGAGTGACCCATTTATTGTGAAGCACGTTTATCCATATGGAGCTATTGACATTAAGAATCCTATGGATGATGATGTATTTAAAGTGAATGAACAACGTCTGAAATCATTTTTGGAGTGTTCAAATTTTCAAGAATATTTTTTCCTTTCAATCTCAGTGTACTGTGATTGATATATTATAAGTTGTTATTTTCTTTTATTTTCTTTTGTATTTATCTAATTTCCATTTTTTCTTGAGTTTTGCAGTAATTTTTTTCTTTTTGTCAGAGTCTTGCACCCAGGCTAAATAGATGATAATGGTACTTTGTGACTCTAAGTCAGTTATTTCAGTTTCCTAAAATTACTAATACTCTACAATCAAGGCACAGAAGAAACTCTCGCAAAACTCCACACTCTAATGAAAATTTACAAAGCACGCACTGAAAGAATGATGCTTTTTATGATCAATAGTATTCCTAGTGATATTCGTTGGGTAATTGAAGTAAGGGTTCGCTTGGCAGGTGAGTCATCTGTCTCTTTCATTTATTACATGTATGGTTTAGGGAAAAACACTTATGCTAAGAAACAAAGAGCTAAACAATTGGGTATTTGTTATAAATGTGCACGCTGGACGTGCAACACTCGTTGTCGTTATTTAGGAATGATGTCTGACAATCGCGAAGATAAAATTCAATTCATTAGAGATGACATGAGTAAGGAGTCTTTATATGATATATTATTGACTATTGAGACGCATCATAGTGGACATGTTCATCGAATGATTCGAAATTTGCATACACAATTTCAAAAAGAAAGACAATAATACAATCTCGGGAATCTGACTTTAAAAGTCTATATTTGCCAATTTATAAGAAAATTGGATGGAAAGTATATCACCGACCCATAGAGGACGTTTAATCTGTTACTAGATGTAAAATCATAGGAAGACGTGAACCACATTCACAACTACAAGTAAATATATTTTTTAAAATTTATTATTTTGATTTACTTTAATTTACTGTTTTGATTTCATTTACTTTAATTTTACCGACAATATCTAAACTTTTTGACTTTCAAGATCCATTTTACTGTTCATTTGACAATTGTCATTTTACAGGTACTAGTACCTTTATTACTCACATTTTTTTAGGATCCATAAATACAACTCGTCATTTTTCTCTTCGACACATCCAGATAAGAGAGGAAAAAATATGGAGAAAACTTCAAGACGACGAATCACTAGTATATGTGTGTTTTGTGGAACTAGCTCTACAACTAAACCGAAATTTGTTGAGGCTGCAAAAGAATTTGGTAGAGTTATGGCAGTGGCGATTTTAGATTGAAGAGATGTGTTTCAAAGGTCGTGTACGAAGGTGACAATCAAGTTTTGGGGATCATTCCAAAATATTTGGAAGACGGAAACCTCATCGGAAAAACAAATGGAGAAGAATACATTGTCTCAGCTATGTCTGAAAGACCTACTGAAATGATTAATCATCCTGACACTTTTATTGCTTTATCATGTGGATTGAGCACGTTGGAAGAAATATTCAAAGTTGCGTCATGGACAAATTTAAACATTCACCGAAACCCCATTGGACAACTCAATGTTGATCATTTTTTCGATTTTCTTTCAGTATTTCTTGAGGATGCCAAAAAACCCAAGTTAATTTCGAAACTGGCAAAAGATATCGTCCTAACTGTAAAAAAAACTGATGAATTAATTGACCAACTCTTAACTTATGAACCAAAAATCGACCTCATTTTTTCCAAGTTAAACTGATCTGATAACGATCGTGGCAAGAAGCGTATGATGGACTTGAATCTTAATCTATAACTTTTTTCTTTTAAATAGTCGTAAATTCAATTGTCAATTCTACACTAACCAGGTGATATCTTCTAAACTCTACTTCTTTTTATTCAGACATTGGGGACAATGTCTCTCAATTTGATTGGGGGAGAAGATAATTGACTATATAATTTTTGTTTTTTGTTTTTTCCTTTTTTAAGAAAATATTTTTATTTTTGTGTTGTTTTTAAAAAAAATTAAAAAATTCATTGTTTTTGTTTTATTGTTGTTTTATGTGTAAAAATTTTATTTTGTGTTTTTTATATAAAAAAATTACACACAAATCAAAAACAAGTTTTTGACTAACCAAGTGGAATTGTTGTTCAGATATGACGGTGTAAGGAGTTTTCACTCCTGAGACGCATCTCAATGTATTTCGTAACAAATAATTTTTGTTCATTTCTTTTTGAATCATTTAAATTTGTGAATTCTTCATAATATTGATTAAATTTGATCTTAATATGCTCATTTGTCAGATATTATCAACATACACAGTAACATATGATCATGGGTTGTAAATGAAAATTTTGTAGTATTCAGTTTTCTAGTTTATTTGATGTCGTACCTTAAGGCAGTTGTAGGCATTGCATTTTCGCATGTGAAACCCGATGATGAGTCTCAATTGGAGGCACTACCTTTTTAGCTAAGGATATTGCGGGAAACGGAGGTCGGAAGGGGAAATTCGGAATAAGTATGTCATCAAGTTCATTCCACAAGTTCACTGTCTTCGTTGGTGCTGCGTTCGTTACTTCGTTCGAACCTCGTGTAGATTGCGGACGTTCGTGCCACGTTCTAATTGGCGTTCGAACGGAGCCGGTAATTCTGGTTTTGCTGCTAGCCTCACACCTCAGCCCATTTAGCCCCCCCAAAGCCCATAAAACACATCCCAAATTAAATAAATAAATATTAATTAAAACATTAACTAAATAAGATAATAATTAAATTAATTAAATAATTAAATAAAACATTTACCAAACTTAAACTAAAATTATGCCTAAATTGAATATATTATATACTAAAACTAAAAAGAAGATATGCCTAATTAAAATCAATCAACCAATTACATTCCCAATCAAAGCTAATCATATATTTGACTCCCTAATCTAATAAGATAATTACCAATCTAAAATATTTGTATTCCTAAACCAACACAAATTAAATATTACAACTTCCTAACTTAAAATATTTTGTCCCCCCTCAATCTTGTGTATACCTTTCTCATCTCTCCTAATTGGAAGCAAATCTCTTCCTTGTGAGACAAGGTGAAGCCCTAGCCCTTCTCTATATAAACAACCCCTAACCTAGCCATCCCTCCTCTCCAATCTCTCTCGCTCACACACACAATTCACACAAGAATTATAGCAAGAAATACTAGACATCACAAGCATATCACTCCCTTGATCCTTACCCTCACACCACCGAAAATTACACCAAAACAACCCCTGACCACCACCGAAAATCAGCCCCATTAAACCTCCACACACCACCGAAAATCACACCAAACACAGCAGCTTAAACAACTCCTAAAACAGTCCCTAAAACCCCTTAAAACAGTAACATAAACTACACTTATAATCCTTGAAATAATCACACAAAACCACACCAAAAAGAATATCAAAACAGTCCACAAACAGTAAGCAGAGGACACAGAGGAAGCGGCAGCAAAACCACAAGGAAACAGCAGCGAAACGGAGTCGGAACAGTAGCTTGAGTGGCCGAACAGCGAAGGAAGAGGCAAACCAGTGAACCAGAAAAGTTGCGGAGCTTTACCCCCTTTCGATCTTCGTGGAACGCGAGTCCGAGAGACAGCTTAAAAGGTTAGACCTGAGGGTATCTTTCACACTTATTCTTATTTAATTTCTGGTTATTTATTTTGATTATATTTTCTGTATTTGTGGCATTTTTTGTGTGTATGATGTGTGTTGTGGGTATTGGATGAATGGAAGAGTGTCGTCTCTTGTGGTATATAGGATGGAAACCCAGACGTAAATTTCGTAGCCGAATCCGAATGGACGGTAGTGCGGTCTGTACTTGGGACACAACTCCACGTACCACTTGAGTAAACGGCACCTTCTCTTGCTTTGTGTTGCTTTGGTTTATTTATTTCTTGTCATTTAAATTCTGCATGTTGTTCATTCCCGTATGATACGATCGAGTGCATGGGCTTAGTAAGTGCGATGAAAGGTTCCCTAATTGGAGGGTTAAAATCCTTCACCACGATGCTCTGCCGCACCGATTGATGTGTGTTCGGTTGAATGCGAAATACGTTCAATCGGACATGCTTAGTTTGATATGATTGTCTTTATTTTCGTATGCATGGTTCAACCGAGTGCATGGGCTTAGTAAGTGCGATGTGAGATCCCCTATGGGGAGGGGCTAAAGCCCTTTACCACGAGGCTTCGCCGCGCCGGTTGATGTGTGTTCGGTTGGATACAAGATACGTTCAATCGGGCACACTATGTTTAATATTATTGCTTTTCATTCTATGTATGCATGATTCAGTCGAGCGCATGGACTTAGTATGTTGGTCTAAAGGTCTTCTCTTTGAGAGATCAAGAGCCCCAAAAGGCCACCTTTACGGCAGTACTTCGCCGCGCCCCCTCCTTTTATTTTGTCGTTTATGTATTGCGTCCCATTTCATGCATCTGGTCTATTCCCGTTCGAACGCGTTTACGAACGCAACTCGAACACGCATGTATTTTGCCTTGTCATGCATCAGGTCTTACTTTTGTTCGAACGCGTTCACGAACGCCATACGAACGTGAGCATTCTGTTTCATTTCCGTTCGAACGCGTTCAAGAACGCAATACGAACGCTAGCATTCTGTTTCATTTCCGTTCGAACGCGTTAACAAATGCCCCACGAACGAGAGCATTCTGTTTCATTTATGTTCGAACGCGTTATCAAACGTCATACGAACGCGAACCTTCTGTTTACCGTTCGAACGCGTTTACGAACGCTACACGAACGCACACGCACTTTCTTAGTTTCATAATGTATCAGGTCTGGTTCCGTTCGAACGCGTTCTCGGACGCTACACCAACGTGAACCTTTTGTTTACCGTTCGCACGCGTTCCCGAACGCTACGCGAACGCGCACCCACTGAGCTGAGTCCTCTTCATTAGATTCCATGCATAGTTTTCCTAGTAGCTACCCCCACATGTATGAATACAAATATGTTAATGTATTACAATTCATATGCTTATGTCGTGGTAATATTTGAGTATTATTTCTTGCGGTATATCAGATGGAAACCCAGACGTAAATTCCGTAGCCGATTCCGAATGGACGGTAATGCGGTCTGTACTTGGGACACAATTCCACGTACCACTTGGAAAAGTGCCCATATGTGTGCTTGCATGGTTAATATATGTGCTTGTGTTTTCCTGAATGTAATATGCAAATGAAGTTGTATGTTCGTTGCTATTTTGATATATGTTAAGCATGCAATTTTAAATGTGAGATATGTGTGAAATGTGTGCATAAGTTTTATTTTGCATATGAGAATTTAGAAGCATGATACTCTTGGAAATAAGTGTTACTTAAGCTTGATTAAATTATTACATAAATCCTTTCATTACAAGTGACATAAGTAAGGGACCATTCTGAACCCAACGGTTTGAGGTCTTCCTTTGCGAGGGGTGAGTGCGGCCTTAAATCTTTGTCCCGGTTCACACCGGGTGGCGACTCCATATTATTTAGTATTCCCAACTAGTGTCGCGAGCCTAGAAACGGCGTCGCCCAGGTCCTGTTGTCCACAGCAGTGGAATTTATGTTTTTATTCAAAAAAATTAACCAAGCTTTTACTTAGTATCCGAACATCTTGCCTTAGAAAACAATGATTGTTCGCGTAAAAATGGTAGGGCTTGAGTTGTTTTAATTAAAAAAAATTATGTGTGTGAATAAGTTCGATTTCATAGTTTCTCTAACTCGAGCAATTAAGTCCGTATGAGTGTTTTAACACTTATTGCCCATAGGCCAACTGGTCTGGGAGTCACTGGCCCAAAACTCATTACATGTGTTAAAGAGAAAGCTTAAGGAAATCAGACACTTCTCATTTTTGACATATGAGATCCGAGCATTTAAGTCTGTAGGGGTGTCTTAACACATAGTGCCCTAAAACCAACTGGTTTAGGAGTCACTGGCCCAAAGCTTATTATAAGGATTAAAGATATATTATTATTTAAGAAAATATATTTTTTGTATATAAATAAACTGTCATTGCCAAAAGGTGTGAAAATACTTGTGAATATCAGCACAATGAATTGATTGATACTTTATCTTATGGGTGTATGGAAGAAAGGTAAAAAGTATATGAGAATTTGCTTATTTGATAATTTAGAAAGAAATAAAATAATTACTAACTTGGATAAGAATTTATCTTTTTAGTTTTCACTTAAATTAGTAAGGACTAGTAATAAGTTAGGTAGGGTGTGTGATGAATACTAAAAAAAGAGAAAGTAATCATTTTACACTTATAGTTTCATTAATCCCTTTAATTTAGCATATTTGTGAAATAATAATGAAATTTGTGTTTTATATATTTTTATTGTGACTTTTATTTCTTATGTAGGTGAAATAATATTTTGGATGCATAATTAGAAAAATGGACATGTCATTTGGATTATGGAAGCTAAAAACTTAAAAGGGCATTCAAACAGTATACAATTTCGGAAATTCCAACTTTGCATAATTTTCATATTTTGGTCATAACTTTTTACTCCGATATCAAATTGAGGCAATTCTAGTTCCAAATGAAAGAATATTCAAATATCTACAATTTTGCTTTTTACATGATTTTATAGTTATGAAGTTTTCAAGGTCGAAATGGATGGAAAATCCAAAATGTGTTACATGTAATTTTAAATATTCAAAAAAACACAAACAAACAAGAAAAGATAAAAATAAATAAATAAATAATAATAATAATAATAATAAAAATAAAATTTGCCCCCACCTTTCGGTGGAAATGTGGATAATTTATCAAATCATGCAATGAAATTTGCATGCTTTGACAAAGCATGCAAGGACCAAAAAAAAAGTGAGAGATTTCTTACAATTTGCTTTGCAAGCAAGAGAGGTGCCGAGCACCTCATTTTTTCAGTGGGATTTCCATAGTTTTCTCTGAAATTCGGTGGAGTTCCAGCTCTTATGTGTTTTATTTTTTTAAGTTTTTTTGTAATTTTTTTACTTTCAGTAATAAAATTATTTGTGTTTTTATTCAAATCATGAGTAGCTAATTTCATTATGTTCGAGTAAAGGGTGAATATTTTAATATGAGAATATATATTAATCTTACTTATATTATAATATATGAATTGTATTCTAAAGACTAATATTTAATTTAAATTTGGATTAATTATTGACAAACTTTGTTACCGCACATATGACTGGTTTTATTTATTTGGCATAATTGAGTACCTAACTGAACTTGTTATAGACAAATGTTATCACCACCTTTATGACTGGTTTTATATGTTTTGGCATAATTAATTCCTGAAATAAATTAATTGGGTAATAATGACAATTTATATATTATAAAAAGTAAGATTTCTAAATTTGAAATATTAAAAGTGGATCCTCTAGCCATAGCATTTTATTTTATTGTTGTAGTCCAATTTAAAAATTGTCAATAATTTCAAATAATTCAGTCTTTTTATGTTAACTCAAAATATTATTTTATTTTACTAAATCTATTCCATGTGGATCGTCCCCGGACTTACAGGGTTATTTTATTATTTCGACACTCTTATACTTGGGAGTAAAAAACCAATTTGTGAGTGTGTCAAGTCCTTATCTGACTTGAATGCTAACTTCACAGCTTATAAAGGAGATGGGGTCCAAGGGTTTGAGGCATTCAAGCTTTGACACTCACACTTGAGTTCTCAGAGCGCATATTACCTAAAAACACTAGTCTACCGTCCCACGGCAATCAAACTACGAACACTAAGGTAACCCCGAAACTTTACTCCTCCTCCTCTTTCCGCTCGTCTACTTGACTAACTTGAGCGTCGAAATGCCTACGGTATCCACCACACCGTGGGTAAATACTCTGCGCTCATATTATCTTTGTTTTGCAAGACCGTTGGTACCTCCAACGTACAAATCTCGATTGTAGACCGAAGACGAAATTCAGCGTCAACAATGGTGTATCAAGCTAAAGTGTTTTTCTCTTGAGATATTCTATCGGTCTACTTCCGTCTTATGTTCTTATGCATATGTTTTTTATTCTCATTGTCTATCCTACCGTTCTGTTCTGCAACAGTAATTGACTGTATTGTAATATGTTCTTGGCTCACATTCTGTAATTTTTTTTTTTGCTAATTAATTATATTAATTCCCCTCTTTCTATCCCAAAAAAGGCCCAAAAAAAGAAGAAGCAAAGGGACTAAATTTAACAAGTAAATTGAAGGAAATAGGAAGATTCGAAACAAACAAAGAGATGAAGCTAGCTAGCCCTGGAAATCTGTGAACCGAAGGCGAACAGGCTCTGAGATATTGACATTTGCAATGGACCAACAACACTCCAAATTCTATAATAAAAAATGAAACATACACAAAAAATAATATAAAAAATAACATAGCAATATTAAAAGACGGGATACAATTATTTGTTTTTTAATTAAATTATATTTATATTTTAATGTGTTTATCCAATTTTTATGTTAATTTTTGTGTGATTATCATTTCTCTTCTATAATTTAATTTCACAATAAACCTCTTGTAATTATCCATACATCCATTTATTGAAAATTTTATACGTATATTCCTAATCAAAAATTTATTTCCATTAGTTCAAATAGTTTTCCTGTAGAAAATATGTTTTACATAATTAATAATTATAGTGTTAAATTGAACGATAATAAAAAATAATAATTTTTTTTGTTATTAATCATTGCTAATTTAAATAATTCATGATTTTTATTTAAAAATTATCATTTTTTAATTATCCAATTTATCGAAGTATAACTGTCAGATTTAGCAAAAATTTAAGAAACTGAAACAATATACTGTCAATAATTTTTTTTATTTAAAATATAAATGTATATTAAATTATATTATACACTTTGGCGGAGGTGTCATGTTCTGCCCCCTGCCTACTACTGCTATACATCCCCAACCCAAGAAAATCTATAATATAACGGAGGTACCACGTCATCCGTATAATAATTTAGTAATCTATTGTCACACGTGTTAAAATATTAAAAAATAATTAAAAAATTGATATTAAATCATACATATCCTTTATTAATTTGTTGATAATACTATATCACTCATGTCTCCGTTATACCATAAAATTACATCTATTTATTGAATTATCGAATATCAATAACTCTAGAGTTTCCAAATTCCTCTACTCTAAAGCAGGAGAAAAGCTACAATACGAATGATGTCTCACGTCATCCGTGCAACAATTCAATAATTCATTGTCACGTTTACTAAATAGTTAAAAATAGATATTTAATTATATATGTCATTTACTAATTTATTGGTGATATCACGTTGATCGTGCCTTTATTACACCAAAGAATTACTCATAAATCAGACTATATAAATAATTAAGAGCCAATAATTCATCAGCCTCATAGGAAAGCAACCACCTTCGAGAACCAATAAAGCAATGAGATTGTTTTGTTTGATTTTGGAAATTGACAAGTAACAACAACTACAAAAAAAAAAAAAAAAAAAACTCCAAACTCCACAATCACAAAAGCTTATTCTGCATGTTGCTTGCCAGGTTATGTTTGGCTATCCAGTGTGCCCACATGGGTATCTTTAAAAATAAAAAGAAGTTGTGTAGGCCTAACTCTTCTAATTATCTTCAATCTATAAAACCCTAAGACCACTTCACCACTAAACACCAGTTCTTTTCTTCACTAGCCATCCAATAATTTAGGCTCTTTTTTCTTTGAGATATGGCAAGGATTCTAGCAGCACCAACTGCTCTTCTCCTTTCCTTCAACCTTGTATTCTTCACTATGGTTAGCTCTACTTATGTTCCTTGCCCAACCCCACCACCTAAGAGCCACAATCATCACCACAAGCACCCACCTGCCCTAAGGATACCCTAAAGTTGGGTGTATGTGCTAATTTGTTGAATGATTTGGTGCAACTTGTTGTTGGAACCCCTCCAAATACTCCTTGCTGCAGTCTCATTGAAGATTTGGTTGATCTCGAAGCCGCTGTTTGCCTTTGCACTGCCATTAAAGCCAATATCTTGGGTATTAACCATAATGTGCCTGTTTCACTTAGCTTGTTGCTCAACTACTGTGGAAAGAAAGTCCCTACCGGCTTCCAATGCGCTTAAATCAGCTGATCTATTTGTTGCCATCAATTTATTTTTAGCATTTTTTTTCGCTTTGTTCTTTGATTTATCTATTTCATGGTGTGCGTTTGTATTATGTATTGCTTAATTATTGGTCTATTTTCTATTTTGATTAATCAAAAATATTTATACATGCTTGAGAGATGATCAGTTCATATTTCAGGGATATTATTGGTCATTTTTAAAATCACTAAGACAGTATCATCTCATTCAAGTTTATATATTGTCGCCTGTAACATAACATAACATAACCAAATGGGCACTGTGGAAAGAAAGAGGACCGACAGTTTATATTTTATCAAAACATAAAAGTTAGTTTTAAGAGCTAGATTTGAAGTAATTAGTTTTAGTCCATATAGTAAGCTATCACGTACCGTAATGGGCATTGTATGATTTAATTTGGACTTTGTTTACTGTACACTTTATTTAGGTCAATGTTGGCTT
>SKCR01025858.1:0-19708 GCA_019454045.1 Zanthoxylum bungeanum | reverse complement strand
TGCCAATTTATAAGAAAATTGGATGGGAAGCTTGTCCCTGACGCATAGACATCAACCAAGCTGCTACTTTTCTTGTAAATATTATATCTCTTTGTCTTTTCCTAATAATTGTAATTTGTTTTTTGTTGTTGCTTTTATTTTCTCCGACAGGATCCAGCCTTTTTTTTGACTAATCACGATATTATTTCTCTACTAATCGTCCTCTGGAAGATACTTGTGCTATTTTTACTCACCCTTTTCAGGTACTATAAATTCAGCTCGTCATTGTACTTTTGAAGGCATCCAAAGTTGAGAAAGAAATACATAAAAAAAAATGGAAACCACTTCAAGAAGACGAGTTGAAAACATATGTGTGTTCTGCAGTAGTAGTGTTGGTACTAAGCCACAATATATAGAAGCAGCACAGGAATTGGGTCGAGTCTTAGCTGCGAGGAATATGCACTTGATATATGGCGGAGGAAATCTTGGACTTATGGGAATCGTTTCAAAGGCTGTACAGGAATGAGGCAGTCACGTTTTGGGAATCATCCCAAAACCCTTGGCAGAGGCAAATCTTATTGAACCATCAAACGGAGAGGAACTGATTGTGCCAGGTATGTCTGAACGACTAGTGGAAATGATTAACCGTGCTGATGCTTTTATTGCTTTGCCAGGTGGCTTGGGTACATTGGAGGAAATTTTTATTGTGTTATCTTGGGCGAACCTGAACATACACCAGAAACCAATTGGACTGCTCAACGTTGATGGATTTTATGATTTTCTTTGTGTGTTTCTTGATGATGCTCGGAGAAATGGGTTCGTGTCGAATCCTTTAAAAGAACTCCTCTTTACTGCCAGAACTGCTCCGGATCTAATAGACCAACTCATAGCCTATGAACCACGAGTTGACCCTATTCTTTCAAAGATAAATTGGTCTGAGGACGATCGTGGTAAGAGGCGTAGGATTAATCTGGATCTTAACCTTTAATTTCCTGTAGATTTCAGCAAACCAGGTACGACCTTCGTAACTCTCCTTTTACTGTTTAAGACATTGGGGACAATGTCTCATTTAGGTTTGGGGGAGGGAATTAGTTGATCAGTACCTTGTTTTTAGTTTGTGTGTTATTTTTATTTTTAGTCCAAAATTCTTCGAAAAATACAAAAAAAATTGAAAATTTTTCAAAAATTACAAAAAAAATTTTGCGTTTTTGTGTTTTGACTAAAAAGGTGAAATTGGTAAAAGATAGCCGAGTAAGGAGTTTCCACTCCTGAGACGTATCTCAAACCTATTTCGGAACAAGTTAATTTTTGTTTATTTCATTTTAAATTATTTAATTTGTAAATTCTCCTTAACACTGACTAAAATGGACCTTCATATACTCAGTTGGCAGGTATTATCAATATGCATAGTAACATACGGACATGAGTTGTAATTGAAAAGTTTGTAATATTCAGTGCTCTAGTTTAATTGGAGGAAGCATCTCAAAAAGCGATGGCGTAAAAAAAAAATTCTGATGAATAAAATAAAGCATCTAAGATCCGGGTTATTAAGTCTGTAAGGGTGTTTTAACACCTAGTGCCCTAAAACCAACTGGTTTGGGAGTCACTGGCCCAAAGCTCGTTACATGGATCGAAGATGCTGCAAAAATATATTTATATCTGAAGTCTGGGTAATTAAGTCCGTAGAGGTGTCTTAACACCTGGTGCCCTAAAGCCAATTGGTTTGGGAGCCACCGACCCAAAGCTCGAAACATAGACGGAAGGTATTGTATATAAATAAAAAGTTAAAATTCAGAAAAAGCAAAGAAAAAAATCAGAAAAATCAGAAAAATTTATTCCATTGCTGCAAAAAGGTGTGAAATCTGATAGAATTTTAGGACAAAAATATTATTCTCTTATCAACTGCACTTATGACTGTTGTGGGCAAAAATGAGTTGATTAATATTTTGTTGGCTGTGTATATGGAGAATGGTAAAAATAATCGGAGAATTTACTTATTCGGTAATTTAGAAAGAAACAAAACAACTAGTAACTTGGAGTAGAAGTTTCACTTGATTAGTCACTAACTTCTTTATTCTCTTTTCGCTTGTCTTTTTGCTTTTGTGTGCATTAGTTTTAACTAACTTTTTACTTTTGTAAAACGTTTGTGGGCATCGTTGCTGTAAACCCTCACGAGACTACAACTCGTCCACTAGGGACACCTAGGGGTTTAAAGGCTTGTTGCATACGCTAAATGTAACCGTGATCCCTACGAAAGTCGCTTAGTTAATTTATTTATGTTATTTTATTCTATGTTTTGCTCGAGAACTAGCAAAATGTTAGGTTTGGGGGTGTGATGAGTGGTAATTACATCACTTATTCCCACTCATTTAGCCTAATGTTTTGTATTGTTTCTCGAGTTTTATGAATGTTTTGATTTGTTTTGTTGTTATTTTGCAGATAAATAAAGTTTGGAAAACATTGGAGGCAATTTGGGACAAAAATGCGTCAACAGGGATATTTTCGTCTTTTCCGCGTCGCGACGCTGAAGCCTTGCGCGTTGCGACGCCCAGCCTGCGCCGGATCTGCTAACGTGCGCCGTCAGCCACGTGTCAAAATCTGATTGGTAAAAATCTGCTAAAGTGCGCTGATCATGCTAACGTGCGCCGTGCCACGTGTCACCATCACAACGGTTCTACTAACGTGCGCCGGCCGCCACGTGTCAACATCATATTCGACCAACCTAAGCGCGTGCCACGTGTCCTCTTACTATTGGACCGAATAATCGATGAACCAGAGCACGCCACGTGTCACCATTCTATTGGACCAAATTTCCACCCAATCACAAGCTGACACATGGCAGGATTTCATTGGACCGCATTGCCAGCCACCCAGAGCATGACACGTGTCTCAATTATTGCTGCCGACAGACGCGTGGTCAACCCGCGTGGATTCCGCGTGGACTGTTGCCAGCTTCGCGACGCTAGTGCATTTTGGGCGTCGCGACGCTGGACCAAAATATGCCTATAAAAGGAGGCCGCCATTTCAGTTTTAGTTGCACCATTCTCTCTCATTTTCTTTGATGTAAAATCGGGAGTTTCTCTCTCTAATCTCTTTTAATTTAAGTTTTGTAATTAATTACATTTTGTAATAGTAATTACTTTCTGTAATAGTAATAGTAATTTATCTTGTTTTTACTGTTTCAGTTTTACTATTCAACCATGATGAGGTAACTTCTCCTTGCTAAGGTGAAAGGTAATTCTTTTACTGTTACTATTTAGATTAATCTCCCTTAAATATAATATGTATACTATTTAAAATTTGACTTAATACGGATACCGCCATCTTGGTCGGTTGGCTATTAAATTTAAATTGGTTTAAACCTGACTAATCTAGGATACCGCCTATATGGCTGGTTGATAATTAAATTTTCTTACCGCCTATATGGCAGATTCATGGACAAATCATACCGCCTTTATGGCTGGTCGGACTTAATTTGAATTAATCAGGTTACCGCCTATATGCCTGGTTGGTAATATTATCACAAGTTTATATATTATTTTATGGGAGATATCTAAAATAGTAAATAGTAAAAGTAATTCCTTTTACCTTAGTATTTTATTTTATTGTTATTTACTTTTCAGTATTTACTTTACCGCATTTACTATTTCGCATTTTTACTTTATGGCTTTTACTTTTAAGTTTTTACTAGCCCTAGTCATGTGTCATAACTAAGTTAGTTATCTAGGGTTGTGATGAATTTCAATATCACTGGTTTATAAGAGTTAGATTATAGTTTGGGTAATATAAAGATTTATTTATTGAGTCTTAATCTTAATGCTTTTTATTAACTGGTCATTAATAAAATTGATTAGGTAAACTTAAAATGAACTAGACATAGGGATTTTAAGTTTAAGACCTTAGACTCAATAGCCCACGATCTTCCTTGAGGATAGATAACTCTTTTAATAGATTTCCTTACAGGATAGGAATATACCTGTCGGGCGAGGGTAGCCTTAATTGGAACTTAATCTTAAAGAATCTATATAATTTGGTTGACATAGACATATGGTTCAATTGGATTATACTAGGTATTTGTAATTGACCATCGGAAGAGGCTTTCACATAATTTAGTGTTCTAGGTTAATAAATCAATATATTATCCAACTATAGGATAACCACTTCATCTTTAAATAATATTGAAAAGATTCACAACCCTAGATAGTTTTTAATATTGAATTTTCTTAAAACTTACTTTCGAACAATTATATTTACTTGTCTTTAAATTTAGAATCGTCGCCATTTCAAATCATTCAAACAACCTGTTAGATATTAGTAATCATTTGACCTCATAAAATTAATAGCTTAGGTATTAAGTCCTCGTGGGATCGATATTTTATACTACTTGAACGATACGTGCGCTTGCGTTATACGTGTGTGTTTACGCCTGTCAGATGTGCCTTTCAACTTCACAAAGAATGCCAGGAAACTTTTGAAATCTTAAAACAGAAGCTGGTATCCGCCCCCATCATTGTAGCACCAGATTGGACCCTTCCATTTGAAGTGATGTGCGATGCTAGTGACTTTGATGGAGGTGCAGTTTTGGGACAACGTAATGCAAAGATTTTCCACACCATTTATTATTCCAGCAGAACTCTGAATGAAGCTCAACTCAACTACACAACCACCAAAAAGGAGTTGCTCGCAGTTGTGTACGCTTTTGACAAATTTCACTCTTATCTGTTGGGTCCCAAAGTGGTGGTCTACACAGATCATTCAGCAATCAAATATATGATCACGAAGAAAGATGCCAAACCCAGATTGATCTGTTGGATACTTCTTCTGCAAGAATTTGACGTGGAAATTAGAGACAGGAAAGGAACAGAGAATCAGGTGGCAGATCATCTATCAAGGCTCGAGAATGGAGAAACAGCTGACAAATATCCGTCAATCATAGAAACTTTTCCAGATGAACAGTTGTTTTCCATGAAACAACAGGAAGTCCTTGGTATCCTGACTATGTCAACTACATTGTGTCAGGAAAATGGCCGTTAGAATGGACAACTCAGCAACGGAAGAAGTTCTTCAAAGAAGTCAAGCACTATGTTTGGGACGAGCCGTACCTGTTCAAATGGTGTGCTGATCAACTACTGAGATGATGTGTTCCACATGAGGAAATCAACAGTGTTTTGCAGCACTGTCATTCATCACCATATGGCGGACACTTCAGCGGAAACAAAACTGCAGCCAAAGTCCTACAATCAGGTTTGTTCTGGCCCACTCTTTTTGAAGATGCTTATCTTTTTGCTTTTCAATGTGACAGGTGCCAGAGAATGGGAAATATTTCCAGGAGAAACGAAGGACCGTTGCAAAACATTATAGAAGTAGAAATATTCGATGTATGGGGTATTGATTTCATGGGACCCTTTGTTCCATCATTCGGAAATCTGTATATCCTGGTTGCTATAGACTACGTCTCCAAATGGGTAAAGCAATTGCACTGCCATCCAATGATTCAAAAGTCGTGATCAAATTCCTAAAAAAGAATATTTTCACACGGTTTGGAACACCTCGGGCAATTATCAGTGATGGTGGCTCACATTTCTCCAACAGATACTTCGATGCACTCCTATCCAAATACGTAGTTACTCACAAGGTTGCCACAACTTACCATCCACAGTCAAATTGACAGGTTGAGGTTTCAAATAGGGAGATTAAAAGAATCCTAGAAAGAACCGTTGGATCAACAAGGAGGGACTGGTCAACAAAACTATATGATGCATTATGGGCCTACAAGACAGCTTACAAGACACCCATTGGTATGTCCCCATATCGATTAGTGTTTGGGAAAGCGTGCCATCTGCCAGTTGAGCTTGAGTACAAGGCGTACTGGGCACTGAAGAAGTGAATTTTGATTCACAAGCTGCAGAAGAGAAAAGACTTCACCAACTTAACGAATTGGAGGAATTTTGCCTATAGGCTTATGAGAATGCCAGATTATACAAAGAAAAGACAAAGAAATGGCATGACCGAAAAATAGTGCACAGACATTTGGAACCAAGGCAATAGGTGTTGTTGTACAACTCTAGGTTGAAACTTTTCCCTGGAAAGTTGAAATCTAGGTGGTCAGGTCCATTTGTGATCACTCAGGTTTTACCCTATGGAGCTGTTGAGTTACTGGATCCTAAAACCAACAACACATTCAAGGTTAACAGTCAGCGTGTCAAGCACTACTGGGGAGAATCATTTGAGCGACAAAAAGAAAGTGTCACACTTTCAGATCCAGCATAACGTTCAGGCAGTCACGTCTAGCTGACGACTTAAAACTTAGGGCTCACAGGGAGACAACCCATGCAATTTGTGTATATATTGTGATTTGGTGTGATTTAATTTTGTGTATTTAGTTTTTGCAGATTAAGTCATTTCAAGATGGAAGAAGCTCTCGCAAATCTTCACAAGTAATTTCCTTCTCTCCCTCAAAAATCTCTATTGAAAGTCTACAAAGCTCGCTTGGAACGGATGAGGTTACTAACAATTCATGGTGTTCCTAATGATATTCGTTGGGTAATTGAAGCACGGGTCCGATTGGCAGGTGAGTCTTCTGACACTTTTATTTCACATCTGCCTGGTTTTGGAAGAAGCACCTATGCAAAGAAACGTAGAGCTAAGCAAATGGGTGTTTGTTACAAATGTGCACGATGGAATTGCAATACTCGTTGTCGTTCTTTAGGAATGGTGTCTGATAATCGCGAAGACAAAATTAAATTAATTAGGGATGGCTTGAGTAAGGAGTCTTTAGATGATATATCTTCGACTCTTGAGACACATCCCAGTGGATATGTTCACATAGCCTTTCGTAAATTACATACACAATTTCAAAAAGAAAGACAACTGTTAAGTCTCGGGAATCTGACTCAAAAAGACCCTGTTTGCCAGTTTATAAGAAAATTGGATGGGAAGCTTGTCCCTGACGCATAGACGTCGACCAAGCCGCTACTTTTCTTGTAAATATTATATCTCTTTGTCTTTTTCCTAATAATTGTAATTTGTTTTGTTGTTTTCTTTTATTTTCTCCGACATGATCCAGACCTTTTTGACTATCACGATTTGTTTAACTAATAATTGTCATTTGGTAGGTACTAGTGCTATTATTTTACTCACCATTTTCAGGTATTATAAATTCAACTCATCATTGCACTTTTAAAGACATCCAGAGTAAAACATGGAAGCCACTTCGAGAAGACGAGTTGAAAACATCTGTGTGTTTTGCGGTAGTAGTGTTGGTACTAAACCACAATACATAGAAGCAGCACATGAATTGGGTCGAGTCTTAGTTGTAAGGAATATCACTTAATATATGGCGGAGGAAATCTTGGACTAATGAGGATCGTTTCAAAGGCCGTACAGGAAGGAGGCAGTCACGTTTTGGGAATCATCCCAAAACCCATGGCAGTCACGTTTTACTTTATGTCTTTTATTTTCAAGTTTTTACTAGCCCTAGTTATGTGTTGTAACTAAATTAGTTATCTGAGGTTGTGATGACTTTTAATATCACCGGTTTATAAGGGGTTAGATTATAGTTTGGGTAATATAAAGATTTATTTATTGAGTCTTAATCTTAATGCTTTTTAATTAACTGGCCATTAATAAAATTGATCTGGGAAACTTAAAATGAACTAGACATAGGGATTTTAAGTTTAAGACCTTAGACTCAATAGTCCACGATCTTCCTTGAGGATAGATAACCCTTTAATATATTTCCTTATAGGATAGGAATATACCTGTCGGGCGGGGGTAACCTTAATTGGAACTTAATCTTAATGAATCTAGGTAATTTGGTTGACATAGACATATGGTTCAATTGGATTATACTAGGTATTGTGTCTGACAATCGACAGAGGCTTACACATAATTTAGTGTTCCAGGTTAATAAATCAATATATTACCCAACTTTAAGATAACCACTTAATCTTTAAAATGATATTAAAAGAAATCACAACCCTATATAGTTTTTAATATTGAATTTTCTTAAAATCTACTTTCGAACAATTTTATTTACTTGTCTTTAAATTTAGAATCGTCGCCATTTCAAATCAATTAAACAACCTGTTAGATACTAGTAATCATTTGACCTCATAAAATTAAAAACTTAGGTATTAAGTCCTCGTGGGATCGATACTTTTTATACTACTTGAACGATACGTACGCTTGCGTTATACGTGTGTGTTTACGCCGGTCAACCATAGGATTATGACATGTGTCCTGGCACACTTTAGCATGATCTGTTCTGATGATGACACGTGGCACGATGCACGTTAGCATGATCGGCGCATGTTAGCAAGATCTGGTGCACGTTAGCAAGTCCAATTTCTCAGATTCTGACACGTGTCCATGGCGCACGTTAGCAGGCTTGCGGCGCACGTTCGACATCACGACGTTGAAGACTTGGCATCATGACGCGGATAAATTATCAAAATACCATTTTTTTATCCTTTTTCACTGTTTTGGCCCCAAATTACTTCCATGCTTTCCAAACTTTATTTATCTGCAAAATAACAATAAAACACATCAAAATGTTCATAAAACTCGAGAAACTATACAAAATATTAGGTTAAATGAGTGGGAAATAGTGTTATAATTACCACTCATCAAAAACTAATGACAAATTCCAAGACGTCTGCCTACATTATGGCAAACGGGGTCATTGGAAGCATGACTGCCGTAAGTACAAGGCAAACTTGAAGGAAGCGAAGACGGACAAGGCTCCGACTTCAGGTATGTTTGTTTTTAAAATAAACATGTCCACTACTGGTTTTAAAAATTGTATTTTTGATTCTGGATGTGGTACTCACGTATGTACTGATGTACAGGATCTACAGATTAGCAGGAGACTGGCTTCAGGTGAGATCAATCTACGAGTTGGAAACGGGATGAGAGTCGCTGTTTTGGCTGTTGGCACATATGTTTTGAATCTACTATCGGGGTATGTAATTACATTATGTGGTTGTTATTTTGTACCCAGTTTTACTAGGAACATCATCTTTATATCTATTTTAACCCGATGCGGGTATACTTTGGTATTCCGGAACTAAGGGTGTTTTGTATATAAAGTTGATATTTTGATATGTACAACAGATTTTAATAATGGTCTTTATATTTTGAATATAAATGAATCTCAAACATATAACATGACAAATAAAAGGTAAAACGGATGAGACTTATCTTTGGCATTGTCGTCTGAGACACATTAATAATACTCGTATATCCACTCTTTCGAAGAATGGATACTTGGACAGATTTGCTCCTAATTCATATGGTGTCAGCGAATCCTATTTGTTACGCAAAATGCCTAAAAAACCTTTTAGTGGTAAGGGTGTACGCGCCACCGAGCTGTTAGCCATCGTTCATAGTGACGTATGTAGGCCCACCTCTAGCCAGGCTAGAGGTGGATATGAATTCTTCATAACCTTTACGGATGATGCATCGCGTTATGGTTATATGTATCTTATGAAACATATGTCGGAAACTTTTGAGAAATCAGGTTTCTCATTCCTGAAGATCTAGGGATGCTGGGCATATGTTAAATGTTTGGATGGTACCAAACTAGAACCCAAATCGGATAAGTACCTATTTCTAGGTTATCCTAGGGATACCAAATGATATTACTTCTACAACTCACAAGAGAAAAAAATGGATTCATGAAGCCATGAAGTCCAAAATGGATTCCATGTATACCAACCAAGTTTGGACACTAGTTGATGCACCAGAAGGTGTTAAACCTATTTGTTGTAAATGGGTCTTCAAAAGGAAGACGAACATGGAAGGCAACATACAAACATACAAAACTAGGCTTGTAGCAAAAGGGTATCGTCAATGACATGGTGTCGATTACGATGAAAATTTTTCACCTATTGCCATGATGAAATCCATTTGAATAATGTTTGCTATTACTGTATATTTCAATTATGAAATATGAAAGATGGACGTCAAAACCGCTTTCCTTAACGGAAAACTTTTGAAGGATGTTTATATGCAATAGCCTAACGATTTTATCGTGCAAAAATATGCAAATAATTTGCAAGTTAAATCTATCCATTTATGGGTTGAAGCAAGCATCGCATTCTTGGAACCAATGTTTTGATGAGATTATAAAAGAATATGGTTTCATTCAAAATGAAGATGATTCTTGTGTATATAAGAAGGTTAGTGGGAGCGCACTGACATTCATTGTCCTATACGTTGATGATGTATTACTTCTTGGTAATGACATTCCCATGCTACAATCGGTGAAAGCTTGGCTTTTATTAAAATTCTCCATGAAAGATCTGGGAGAGACAATCTTTATTCCGAGAATAAGGATCTACAGGGACAGATCTAGAAAGCTGCTTGGACTCTCCCAGAGCTCGTACATTGACAAAGTGTTGAAGAGATTCAACATGGATCAGTCCAAGAGGGGGATGCTTCCGGTGTCACATGGTGTCTTTCCATCTAAGGACATGTGTCTTAAAACTCAAGATGAAAGAGATACAATGATTCTGCAGTCAGATTGATCATGTACGTCATGATATGTATGCGACTTGATGTCTCATATGCTTTGAGCATGTGCAGCCGTTATCAGGTCGATCTAGGTGATGGTCACTGGATTGCTGTAAAGAACATCCTTAAGTATCTTAGATGAACTAAGGATGTTTTTTTAGTCTATGAGGAATGAGAACATGAGGTGACTGGGTTCGGCGATGCAAGTTTCCAAACCAATAAAGACGATTGTAAGTCATAATCAGGGTATATATTTAGTTTGAACAATGAAACAATGAGCTGGAAATCTTCCAAGTAAGAGACTGTTGCCGATTCAATAATAAAAGTGAAATATATTGCTGCAGCTGAGGCAGCAAAAGAAACAGTTTGGATTCGTAACTTCCTAATTGGATTAGGAGTAATTTCAATAGCAGCTGAACCCGTACCTTTATATTGTGACAATAATAGGGCTATAACGCAGGCTAAGAAACCACGGTGTCATCAACGATCCAAGCATGCACTTCAACGGTTTCATCTGATTCGTAAGATCATACATCGTGGCGATATGAAGATCGAGAAGATCGCATCAGATGACAACATTGCAGATCCGCTTACGAAAGCTATTTCTCAGTAAGAGTTTGAGTGATATGTACATAGTTCAGGTGTTAGACACTTGAGTGATTGGCTATGAGCCAAGTGGGAGATTGTTGGACAATTATGACCCATAGCATCACTATTTGTAAAAGACATTGTGTTTTTGTACAAATTAACTATGTGACAAAAGGAAATTGCTATTTTATCATTATGTAATTGGATTACTTGGATATATTTAATGATAAAAAATTTATGGTTAAATTTGATAATAAGATATGAGACAGTATTAATCCACGAATGGTTTAATCATTAAATATCCCTAGTCGTAGTATTATCGAGACTGGACATCGATAATGCAGAATAGACTAGCATTACACTTGTGCGCGTTATGGAAGCTTAATAGCATAGTTCTCATATATTTAGGTATTGGATAATTATGCAAGTGTGATAAGAGGTTCTGTTAGCCATTAGATTGGGAACAACTTTGCTCTGGATAGACCCCCTCAGAATCCCATTGGTAGTATGACTATGTGTCTATGGGAATCCGAATCAGGGTAGGTGTATGTGATCTTTATCCTGAGACTTGCATCGCTATTACTTGCAAAAATCAGTTTACTTTGGTATTTGTCGTTTGGAGATTTAACAGGTTCTACGTATGCCTCTGCTGGATTTATTAAGAATCATAATGTATTTGGTGTGATGTCAAGATGGGAGTATCACTTCAGTCATATGGAGATGATGGTCACACAGGACACGGAACTAGTGCTCTTAAATTCTGTAATTATCTGGTTAGTATGACTAGGTCATGATTGTCCGATTATAAAAACTAGTTACTAGTGATCCGATATATGCTTCTTACGGGGCAGACGTAGAGCCAGCCCCAGGCTTAGCATGTGATATGCGATACTGGATGGTATTATGCATTACATTGTATTAGTACACCTGATACAAATAATATTCATTGGTGGATATTTCTAGAGAATTGGGTAGGCACGATGCTTTGCTAGAAGCCAACCATGTCTTGTAAATCGGTGAGAATATGGTACGGGGTACTCACGTGTTCGGATGGTCCGATGACCGTATTTACTGCAAACATATCCATGAATCTCTTGGGTCGCTTCCCAAAGATTCACCAATGATATTTGACTCTAACAGAATTATTCTGGGATTAATTGTGAGAGAGAAAATTAATCTAGGATTAATTACTGCAAGAATTTATATGGGTTTAAATCGTCTAGAAGAGAGAACGCGATTAATTTGAAATTAATCGATAAAATAAATTTAATAGTTAAATTGGATTTTTCTATTTAATTTATTTATTTAGGCTAAAATAATATATCAAATATATTAATTGAAATTAGTTTCTAATACGGAATTAAAATTCAATTTTAATTCGAGTGAATGAATTAATTTAAAATTAATTTGTATGTGACTATTATAATAATTTTGTGGGGTATAATTATTTAATTAAATTGGATTTATTTATTTAGCGACGGAAAATTTATTTAATCAGATTAAACGAACTCGGGCCCAAAGTCTAGTCATGTGAGCCAACTTAAATTTGGAATTTAAAAGAGGTGGGACCCACTTCACTTACATCGATTGTTTGACAAGGTGATGGAAGTAGTTGGCATCATTTAATAACTCTTTTAAAACACACAACACAAAAAAGTCAAGACAACTATTCACTAATCTTCTCCCCTCTCTCTAATTTGGAATAACTCCTTTAAAACACACAACACAAGAAAATCAAGACAAATATTCACTCATCTTCTCCCCTCTCTCATCTTCTCCACTTCGCCCTTCTCTCTTGGAGAGCAAAATTTTATTTTCAAAATTTGGACAAGCTAGCACTTGGAGAGTTCAATCAAGGTGATAGTGAAACTCACCCAAGAGTTACAAAAACAAATCAAAGCTTGGAGCTTCACCCATTCAAGAAATTTTAAAAATTTCTCAACCGATCAATATAAGTTTTTCCGCTACTCTACTTGATAATTCACACTATAAATCATGTTTAGAGATCTTAAGGTATGTGTAGGACACTAACAGTTATGAGATAATTGACTATCCCAAGAAATTGTTGTATTTGCTTTCTTGACAAGTGTTCATTAGAAACCAACGAAGGTCGCGTGTCATGTATGGATCTGGTGTTGGGATTTATGTCCTAAAGCTTCATGCATTGTAAAAGAAATTGATTATTGTAATAATAATAAATTCATTATTCATTTTATCAAAGTTGTTTGATTTATAACACATATTGTCCAATTGTCTTGTTTACCTTGATTACTCTTGTACCTTTAGACTTAGTGTATCATTGATGCACAAGAGGATTTAAGTCTAGAGTTAGTAATCTATAGTCATTACATATGAACATAGCCCTTCACAAATATCTCATAAATAGAGCCGGGTCAAAAGTCTGTTAAACCCCTTTAAATATTTTGTCTCTTAAGCACCATTGATTCTATAATGAACAATTAATTCATAACAATTATGAATATAAAACTATCTATTCGTAATAGAAAAATTGAGCGCCCAAATTGTTCAAGGCCCGAATCAACTCTTAAAAGAGATACTCTCATGTTTCTCGTAAGAAAGAGTGAATTCCATATCTATGTAAAACGTTCCCAGCTACACAGTAAACCATATCCCTAAAATACGTAGTTATTGGCCAGGAATGCAGCACTAACCTCACCATAGAAAATCAGAGGACATAGCCTGTCATTCAGGAGTTCATAATACACTCATGATTAAGATCGAATCCATATATGACCATCTATTAGATAAAATGAATCTTTTCAGTTAACGAATATTAAAAGAAATTCGTATTTATCTAAGTCCAGTCCTATATGATCTCATCATAAAAGGTGCTTTCATTCCCATGTCACTACATGAACGATCCCAAATCAAGGTCATCATACCAGTATAAAATGGATCACAACTATAGATAAACTACAAACAAAGTACCATCTTTGTTCGTTCTCTATTTTCAACTTCGAGTTTTTCTCTGAAATAACGTGGAGTTAATAAGTCGTTATATTTAATTAAAGAGTTTAATTAATATTTCAGAATTATTGGAGCTTGAAACCGTGGGTCTATTTGTTCCTAATGCTAGCTCGATTAACTATAGCAAACCTAATATAATTAAATTGTCTAATTATATGCTCACTTCATATTTATATATTATTAATGATATTAATAATATTTATTGTCACAAATAAAAACTATGTTAAATTAGTTTAACTTAATATTTTCTAGAATTATTTAATTATGAGATAATCAAATCTTGATTATGAGATAATCAAGTTAGTAATAATTATGAGATAACTACTACAACATAATTAAAGATAATTTAATCATTACTGAGATAATGATTTTATTTACCTTGGAGACAAAGCCATATGGCTTGCCATGCTCTCGAATTTATTATGTCTATTAGGTGCTTGTATACACCTAATAGTTTTGTTATTAGCTAATCCATTTTTATGTTTAGTATGACCTCCACATTTATGTGTTTGCCATTGAAAGAAAGTATTGGATGTTTAATAAAAGTCATTGTTTTTAACTTATCATTTCTTATGCTTTGGTATAGCATTTACATTTTTGTGTTGGCCATTGCAAGAAATCATTAGATACTTAATGACAAGGTTAGTTGGCTTGTGTAAGAGAATATATTATCTACAATTTCTCTCACTTATAAGGTTAACATTTTGCATTTATTCACACAAGTGTTGTGAGAAAGAAAATGGGAGAAAATAGTGATAGTTCAAGCATTCATAAGTATTGAGAGAGTGTTTGAAATTCCAAAAGCCAAACAACATTGTGACATCTTGTTTCTCTAAATTGTTTAGAATTTAATCTTTGTGAGTCAAGCCCACACTTCATTTTATTGGTTTCGAGTCATAGTTCGAAAGATCGAGTAGTTGATCCAAGTGTTGAACATCAAATGATTGATTTCAGATACTACAACAAAGAGAGAATGCAAAGAAAATTTTAAAGATCCATATCGGAGCCGATGTCCACATAAGCAACTTTCGCCGCGCTAAGGAAAGTCGTTTCCTACATCTGGATGATATTTAATGCATCCCGAGGAAGTCAATACTACACTGACCAATATGACTTTTCTTTTTGAAAGCATAATACCATAATCTTGACTATGAACTCAAACTGTTGAAGTAATTGATAATGGGATTTTGAATCCTTTAAGAATAGTAAGATGTCATCAATATATAGGAGAGCACTGTATGAGATGGGCAAATATATGAGTCATGTATTTTTGAAAAATAGATGGAGTTGCTTTGAGGCTAAAGGGTGTGACATTCCATTGGTAATGGGCATTTGGAATACAAAAGACTGTCTTGTAGTGATCTGTTGGATCAATACCAAGCTACCAAAAACCATTTTAAGGTCGAACTTTGAGAAAATGTGGGAATCAACAAGGTGGATAAGATTGAGTTGATCTTTGGAAGATGGAACTTATCATCTTGAAGAAAATAATTAAGAGGCTTATAGTCAATGACTAGTCTCTTCTTTCCTCTAACAATCTGAGACCTTTTCTCCACTTATAATGCTTGACACACCCAACTTGACTTTGTAGCCTCAATCTAACCTTGTTGTAATAGCTCATTGCATTCTTGCTTAGCTAAGGTAAATCAGATGGTGTCATACCCGAATGGGTAGCTTTGGTTGGATTGACATCCTCATTAAGCTTGAAGGGTAACTTAATGAAGAAATTCTAATTTTTCCATAATATTGTTGGATAGTTGAACTTTGAACGAGAATCATAACATGAAGATAGTAATTTGGTGGATATTGCTGAGTAATCAGGTGGAGCTTCTGATAGGGAAAATAATTTAGGGATGGTAGTGACAAATTTGATTGATCTTCTGAACCAGATACCATTAGGAAAGATCTGTAGCTTCTTAGCTTGATGATAAACATCAACACCAATAAGAAAATCTTTGTCAGGGAGATTGGTGCCTAAGATTGTTGTCCAAACTGTGCATTAAGGGAAGATCTAAATACCAATTGGACGTTTGATAATAAGATCAGATCTAAGGACTTTTCCATATGCTGCTTTGAAATATTCATAGTGTTCTTTGTAAAATTATTATGGCAGGACTACATGATTCATCATGATTTTGTGAACACTTGTGTCAATAAATCTAATTGGGGAAATTGGTAAGTCATATTTGGTTGACAAGATTTGTATTTGAAGCAAAGGAATGATAATGGTCTTTTGGACTGTAAGAGTGGATGTAAGGTCACAAGGTTGTGAGGACAAAGCAGAGATATAATTTGAGACTTCATCATCAGTAGATGTTTCTGAATCTGAACAAGAATAGGTAATAACAAAGATTATGTCTGTATCAAATTCTTTTTTTTTAGAGAAAAATGATTCAATTCCAACATTTTCAAAATCGAGAAGAGTGTTTTAGTGAATTTAATCAATATTCTTAGCTTCTTTTTCCAGTTTCTTAGGACAATTATTGGATAACTATCATCTCCTTCCACAAATAAAACATACGGTAAATGATTTTCATTTTAAAGTCATTCTTTGGTTTAAACTTCTTCACCTTTCTACCATAGTTCTACAAATGAGATTTTTTCTTGGATGGACAAGTACAATTCTTGTCTTTGCACTTAATTTCCAGGTAAGATTTTCGGCAAGCTGATTTTATAAGCTTCTACTGTTCAAGCATTATCTTGAATATGTCTTGATTTTCACAAAGCCTTTCACGAGCTAAGAGAGCCATTTGGTAAAGTTCATCAAGAGAAATATCTTTCATCTATTTTATTGTTTGGAGAATTGATCCATGTATTTCTGACTGTAGCTCAATTAGTAAAGAAGTGGCATAAATATGCCGAAGAATGGCATCATCTATACCATTAAAAGATGATACTTCTATGACAAACACTGATAATAGTACTCCAGGTCTTTTATTTGCAATAAACAATATCTCATATGGAAGTACTCTTTTCTTGCATGTTTGTTAATGGTTAAAACTTCTCCAAAGAACACTTTATGAATTAGTCTGAGGGTAGAGCCTCTGAAATCATATTGACCAAACTACATTTGTCTGTAAGCTCTAAGAGCTTGAAACCAATCTCTAAGAGATCGTGTGAATCTAGTAGATAATTCTTTAAGAACATCCTTGAGAGTCATATGCGGCCTAGTGATCGGTGAAATCACACGTAATGCAAGCGCACGTATCGTTCAAGTAGTATAAAAATATCGATCCCACAAAGACTTAATTCTACTATTGTTATTAATTATTGATTTTATTTATTTACAGGTATCTAATTAGAGTGAGAAAGGCTTGTTTGTTGGTTGAATATGGTGTAATTAAATAAATACAAATATAAAATACAAAGTACAAACAAAGGAAATTAATAATAAAGAAAACATCTAGGGTTATGAATCTACTCAATATTACTCTATTGATGAATTGATCCTCCTATACACGTGTAATAAATCAGTTGTTAACTTGGAACATGAAGATATGCAAAAGCCTCTTCTGATGGTCGAATACAAACACCCAAAGTAACCTAATTAACTATACTCCTATGTTAATTAAGAAACTCTGAATTCATTAAGTTCAAGTTCTAATTGTGGCTACCCACGTCTGATAGGTATATTCCTATCCTGGAAAGAAATCTCTAAGCTGAGATCGTGAGCTATTGAATCTAAGGCTGAAACCTAAAATCTTTTTTCCAAGTTCATTTTAAGTTTACCACATCAATCTTATTGGTTATCAGGCAACAAGAAGTATTAAGGTTAAGATTCAATAAATAAGCCAAAACATCACCCATTATATAAATAAAGTCAATTATTAAACTTATGAACATTTTACACCATCACTTCCCCAGATTAAAAATTAAATGATGGGATTAGGGGATGACCGGTGCAAGCACACCCGTATAACGAAACGCACTTATCGTTCAAGTAGTATAAAAATATCGATCCCACGAGGAATTAATTCTTACGGTTGTTATTAATTATTGAATCTATTTATTTATAGGTATCTAATTATAGGGAGAAGGGAATTGATTGCTTTTGGTTGGTTGAATGTGGATTTTCTAAATAAAATAAAAACAGACTCAAAAGAAAATACTAAGGAAAATAAATAAAAGACTTAAAAGATCTAGGGTCGTGACTCCACACAATATTATCCTAAGGATGAATTGACTCTCTTATTTATGTGCAATAAATTAATTTGCTAACCTGGAACACGATGATATGCAAAAGCCTATTCCGATGGTCAGACGCAAATACCCAGTATAACCCAATTGAACCATATTCATATGTCAACCAAATTACCTGGATTCATTAAGACCAAGTTCCAATTATGGCTACTCACGCCCGACAGGTTTATTCTTATCCTGTAAGGAAATCTATTAAAGGGTTATTTATCCTAAAGGAAGATCGTGAGCTATTGAATCTAAGGCTGAAACCTAAAATCCCTATGTCTAGTTCATTTTAAGTTTACCCCATCAATCTTATTGGTGATCAGACAACAAGAAGCATTAAGCTTAAGACTCAATAAACAAACTAAAGAATTACCCATAAAAAGAAAATCAATTATTAAGTGTGTAAATATTGTGTTTCATCACTTCCCTAGAATAAAAATAAAATGTTGGGGGATCCACCTTTACTCTTTCTAATTTAAAAATCTCTCTTACTATAATATAGAATTTATCAGCGATATTACCAACCAGCCATATAGGCGGTATCTTCATTCAGTCAAATTTTAATTAAGTCCAACCAGCCATAAAGGCGGTAACATTATTTGTCCATAAACCAGCCATATAGGCGGTAATTATCTGTCACCTAAAGACCGGCCATATAGGCGGTGTTACTTTATGTCAAATAAATAAAACCATCTATTAAGGCGGTAAACCTTTTAATTTGAATTATAATTTCCATATTATAATTCAAGGAGATTAATCTAAATTAAAATATTAAAAGCTTCACCATTCCCCCAGCGGAAATCTAACTACTAAACATGAAAGAAAAGAAAGGAAGAAGAAGAACTACTACTATTACTGAAAATAAAAATACATAAATTAAATACTGAAAATAAATACAAACAAGATGCAATCCTTAAATTCCTTACAAAAACCTAAGGAAAGCATGAAAATTACAAATGAAATGGCTTGGTATTTATAGAAAACCTAAAGGTTTCCACCAATTTCTCCACCGATTGCTCCACGAATTGCTCCACCAAACACTCCACCAAACATGCCACAAGACATGGCATCAAACATGGCACCAAACATGGCATCAAACATGGAACCAAACATGCAAGCATGTTTGGTGGAATTTTGACAATTTTTTTTTTTTATTAATTTTATTTTATATTTTGTAAATGACTATAGTAGTTACATAATATATATTGTATTGTTCATCAATTTCGGCCATGAAAACTTCAGAATTTGAAATTATTTTGACTTTCAAAGTTGTAGATCTTTGAGTCTTCTTCAATTTGTAACTTGAATCAGCTCAATTGGATATTGGATGAAAATGTTATGGCCAAAATACAAAACTTGGCAAAATTGGAATTTCGGACTACACTTCGTGACGCGTATAGTAAAATTTCATTTTGACCATTTTCCTCCGGATTTCATCGTTTTAGCCCCAAGT
>SKCR01025857.1:0-19454 GCA_019454045.1 Zanthoxylum bungeanum | reverse complement strand
ATGTATTAAGCATACTTAATCATCCAATTTCATAATTGCATGCTCAAATCAATTTTACCCAATTTCAAGTTTCATGACATACTTGGCAATTTGGGGATTTTCCGTCCGAATCAAATTCAATCCAATTGATTCCGCAATCGACATCAAATCATATTCCCGAATGATTTCCAACACATCCAATTGTCAAAAATCAAAATCCCAAGACATTAAAATCATGATCAATTTTCGGCCAAGGAGGAAATTTGGGGGAAAAATGATCCAATCATATTTTCTTCAAATTGACCTAATCAATCTTCAATTCAAACACAATTAAGCATACAAATCCATCCAATTTAATTTATCATGCTCAAAATCAAGTTTGCCCAAATTTTAGCCCTAACTTTTTCATGCTTTTAACCTAAGCTCTTGATGCCATTGTTGGAGTTTCTATAGGTCCCAAGATCAAAACTCAAGCATGAATCATAAGTGAATACAACGACGGAAGTGCGGAATACTTACATCGAGCGGTTGTGCGACGATTTGGGCAACAAAAATTCGAATTCTGCTCACTTTGTCAAGGCAGTGGGCTGCTGTGAACAGTAAATTTCGCCCCTTATCTTCAATATTTGAAGCTCCAAGCTTCATCATTTTGGTTCCCGGCTCATGGGTAAGCTTCCCTATCACCTTCGCATTGATCCCGGAGTGTGCTAGCACTCTCGATTTTGCCACAAAATCACACTTGCTTCCCTTTTTCTCTTGGTTTGCTCGGCAGTTCACTACCTAATTTGAAGAAGAAATCAGCCCTCTAAGGGCGTGAGAAATGAGAGAGAGAAATGTGTGAGAGAGAGAAATGAAAGTGTGTTGGAAAATTGGTTTTAATTTGCTTATATATATTTCTACAAATAATAAAAGCAAATACAAAACTTTTGGCAACCAAAAGTCAAACCAAATAAAATAGATTATATTTCTATCAACTTTCAAAAAGTTGTTTTCCAACCACTCACATCAAGTCTCTTCAATCAATCAATCTAATCAATTGTCACATCACTCAAAGTGACATGATTTGACGCTTGATGTGACGCTAGATGCGACTAGCGATTTGACGCTTGATTTGACGAGCCGCTCTCGAATTCGAAATGTGAATGCGCTCGTAAATAATCTCGGGCTCGGTTTCACTAATTCCAAATTAATGAATTTTCCGTCGCGTCGTGATTAAATGATTACGCCTAGTGAAATCACTATTCACGTCGCTAACGAATTAATTCTAAATTAATTCGCTCGCCCGAATTAAAATCTAATTTTAATTCCGCGTTGAAATCCAATTTCGTTTAATATATCAAATATATTATTTCCTCGATTAATTCCAAATTAATGTTTCTCTCTCTTTAATCGATATTTTATCCTAGATAAAATATATCCGCAATTAATCCCAGATTAATTTTCTCTCTCATCATATTAATCCCAGATTAATAAAAGTGCGAGTCATACGTCATCGGTGAATCTTTGGGAAGCGACCCATGAGATCCCCGGATAATTCGGCAGCAAATACGGTCGTCGGAGTATCCGAATCACGTACGTACCAAGTACTACGTTCTTCTCCGATTTACGAGACACAATCGGCTTCTAGCAAAGCACGAAGTCTACCCAATTCTCCGGTCATATCCATCTAAGAATATTTAAGATCTGTATCAAGCGTAGTATACCAAGTATTGTGTATATCGGCCCAGTATCGGATAGTCACGTGCTAGGGCTGGGGCTGGATAAGTGTCTGCCCCGTCCGAAGCACATGTCGGATGTCTGGTAACTAGTCTCTATAATCGGATATGCATGACCTAGTCATAATATCCCGATGGTTGCGCAACACTTAAGAGCACTAATACCGTATCCTGCGTGACATCATCTCCACTATGACTGAAGTGATACTTCCGTCTTGACATTACACCCAATACTCTACGATTCTCAATATACCCAGCAGTTGGTGTACATAGAACCGGTTAGAGTCCTAGACGACCTCAACTAAAGTATATTGATTGTCGTAAGCATTAGCGGTGCAAGTCTCAGGTTAAGACCAAATACACCTACCCTGATGTCGGACTCCCATAGACACATAGTCATAATACCAATGGGATTCCGAGGGGTCTATCCAGAGCGAAGCTGTTCCCGTACCATCGGTGAAACATAACCTCCTATCGCACTTGCATAAGTATCCAATACTTAAATATATGAGAACTATGCCGTTGTGCCCTCACAACGCGCACAAGTGCAATACGCCTATTCCGTATTATCGATGTCCTGTCTCGATAATACTCCGGCTATGGATATTTAATGATTAATCCTTCGTGGACTGATACTGTCTCATATCATTCTCCGTCCAGGAACAAATCATAGGGACCTCTAATCATTTATACATCTAAGGTGATCTAATCACAAATGATAAGAGTGCAATCTCCTTTGTCACATAGTTAATTTGTACAACAACACCATGATCTGTACAAATAGTGACGCTATGGGTCATATTATCCAACAGTAGTTCCTATGAGTACTACACATATATCATTGGGCAAGCATTGGTATAAGTTTAACAAGGTAACTTATGATATGGACAAGAATAGATATAAGGTCAAATATGGTGGGAAAGTCATTACTATCATTCCTTTAACACCACAACAAGCATATGATGATGTGTTGTATTTTCAAAAAAGTACGAGTAGTGAGAGACATGGCAATGTCAATAAAGTACATTAGATGAAGCCATCAGAAAATTACATGGGTAATGAGATTGTTGAGGAATTTGTTGTAAATGAGAGTGTAAGACAACAAGTTGGGGTAGTAGCTGAGAGTTTTAATGAAAGAGAGATCATTAGCAAAGCTAAAATGAGTGAGAATGCTTGTGAGGCCATGAGCATTGAGGGAGTAAACACTTGTGAGACCGAGAGTTATGAATGTGTTGTTGTGAGTGACATGGTGAGTGGAAATGCTTGTGAGACCATGTGCATTGATGGAGTAAACACTTGTGAGGTAGTGTGCTTTGAGGTTGAAAAACATAGCGAAGCTAAGCATGTGTGTGAGGTCTTTACAAGTAAGGTTGAGATAGTGGCCATAGGTGAGGTTGAAGCCATGCGAGAGAGTGAAAATGAAGTAGATGTCATAGTGAATTTTTTACCTAACGTATTCTCTACTATTTATGTTTATTCATTGCAGGTGCACGTGGTCAAGTATGATTCATTTGTACTCCAAGAATGAGGAAGAACCATGTGTTTATAAGAAAGTTAGTGGAAGCATGATAATATTCTTCATTTTGTATGTAGACGACATTCTTATCATTGGGAATGATATATGATTGATGCAAACTGTGAAAGCTTCCTATATACTAGGTATAATGCTCTACCGAGATAGAGTTAGGAAGCCTATAGGGTTGTCGCAATCCATGTACATAGATAAAATATTAGAAAGGTACGGTTTTACCAACTGCAAGGTAGTAAATGTACCTTTCAGATACGACATACATCTTTCGAAGAAAATGGCACCTTAAACTGAGGAAGAAAGAGTTAGAATGTCTAACTTGTCACATGCTTCTTGTATTGGAAGCATTGTGTATGCTATGTTATGTATAATACCTGACATCAGTTTCGGCGTCACTGTGACTAGCCGATATCAATCTGATCCGAGTAATGATCATTGGACAGCCGTGAAACATATCCTGAAATATCTTAAGGGTATTAAGGATAAGTTTCTCATATATGGAGAAGATGATCTAAAAGTTAAGGGTTATACAGACTCCAACTTCTAGGGAGATCCATATGATAGAAAGTCTACATCTGGATACATATTGACCTGATAGAAGAACTATTTGTATGAAATGACTTTCCTTAGCGCGGCGGAAGTTGCTTGTGGTGGCACCGTCTCCGGTATGGATCTTTAAAATTTTCTTTGCCTTCTCCATTTGTTGTAGTAGCCAAAATCAATCATTTGATATCCAACGCTTGGATCAACCACTCAATCTTCCGAACTATGACTCGAAACCAATAAACCGAAGTGTGAGCTTCACTCACAAAAATCAAAACTCTAAAAATTTTAGAGAATTAAGATGTCACAATGGTGTTTGGCTTTTGGAATTTCAAACACTCTCACAACACTTGTGTGAATATTTGAACTCTCTATTTTCTCGCAATTGTACTTGTGTGAATGAATGCAAAAATGTAACCTTAGAAGTGAGAGAAATGGTAGAGATGATATTCTCTTACACAAGCCAACTAACATTGTCATTAAGCTTCTAATGCTTTCTTGCAATGGCCAACACAAAAATATGAATGTCATACCAAAGCATAAGAAATGATAAGCTAGAGACAAGGACATTGTCATTAAGCATCTAATGATTTCTTTCAATGGAAAACACATAAATGTGGAGGCTATACCAAAGCATAAGAATGGATTAGCTAATGACAAAACTATTAGGTGTATACAAGCCACCTAATAGACATAATAAATTGAGAGCATGGTAAGCCATATGGCTTTGTCTCCAAGGTAAATAAAAATCACTATCTCAATAATGATTAAATTACCTTCAATTATGTTGTAGTACTTATCTCATAATTATTACTAACTTGATTATCTCATAATCAAGACTTGATTATCTCATAATCAAAGAATTCTAGAAAATATTAAGTTAAACTAATTTAATATAGTTTTCATTTGTGACAATAAATATTATTAATCTTATTAATAATATATAAATATAATGTGAGCATATTATTAGACAATCTAATTATATTAGGTTTCCTACAGTTAATCGAGCTAGCACGGGGACCAAATAGACCTACGGTTCCGAGCTCTAATAATTTCAAAATATTAATTAAACTTTTTAATCAAATATTAAGAATTATTAAATCCGCGTTATTCCACTAAAAACTCAAAGTTGAACTCTCGTTATCGTAGATGGATAAAATAAACCGAACAACTTCGGTGTCCATCGATATAGTCATTATATATGGATATAGCTCTTCACGAATATCTCATAAATAGAGCCGGGTCAAAAGTCCGTTAAATCCATTTACATATTTTGTCTCTAGCTGTAACATCCCCGATCTGGGGACGCCACCGGTAGGGAATAGACCGTCTTATTCCCCTGAGGCTCTAACTATTGACAACATTAATACTCTATCTGGAACATAAACTCACGCATGGGACCATTGCCCGAAAATAATAACATGGAATGCAACTTGATAATTATGGCTTGTGTACTCAATAATGATTATGTTTACAACTCTGTTCATGGACACTTTATCTTTTACATGTACAGACTCTGCTAAACATAATGTATAATTCATAACTTTATTTGACTCTGGCTGAACTGTAGCTCTACACTCGATCTGGTGGACTCAAACACCCTAGTGACTGCCATCAGTATCCATCCTCTCAAGCTCGTCCTCCGGGGTCCTGCAAAATAAAACACTGGGAGGGGCTTAGATCGTTTGAATGATCTAAGTTAGTGGAATATATAAAATGAAAACTGAAATATTGTTCAGAAATAGCTTAATTTGAAAATCTTTTTTCTGGTCTGAAAACTCTGAACTCATCTCTAAAAATCTTTCTGAAATCTCTTTTGTAAAACTTATCTTTTCTGAAAATCTCTTTTATAAACTGAAAACGATTTCCTTTCTTTCTAGAAAACTTTTCTAAACCTGCTTTTCTGAATATTTCTTACAAGACTGTCGTTTTCGGAAAACTTTCTTTTTTAAACCCTTTTCTGAAAACTATAACTGAAAACTATTTCTGTAATCTGTATCTGACTCTGAAAATCTTATGTATGGGGGCGTTATGTGTCGCCGCCTCCCCTATATGCCTAACTAGAGTCAGGAATGCAAATCCATGACTTTGGCGGCATTACGTATCGTTGTCCCTAAAGCATGTCACTCATGTCCATGAAATTAGTGGTCTTGGGGCGTTATGTATCGCCGTCCCCTAGCCACTGAACTAGAACTGGGGGTCCAGATCAATGCTACTCTCCAAGCTCTAAAAACTAGGATCTGCGGGCGTTACGTATCGCCGTCCCCCCAGTCCTCTACATGTGCACATGTCATCTGTCAATTCCACAAGTTACTTACTAAAGTGGGTTTTTCCCTCATGCCTCTAAAAATCTCAAAATTCATGCTATTAAAAACAACCTTTCTAAAACATCACTGTATGAAAAATATCTGTGATAAAATTCTGTCTAACTCCCTATATGCTCAAAAAGTAAGTCTAAATTCAAAACTCGATAAATAAAATCAGTTTGAGAAAAGAGGTCCACTCATAGATTTTTAAATCTAGCCGGCATTACTCATTTGCTGAAGAATCCTTAGTTCATGCGATGATCTATAATTAATAACTTGATTAGAAAATGAATTGAGGAACGTATTCTGAATCGAATCGAGTCTATCTTATTCGAGTGCTTTTATTATTATCGCAAGACATATCACACTTATGTCATGAAGTTATATATATACAAACTGATACGAGACCTTTAGGGCGGCCTCTAACATGCTGGGGTGGAACTGGAATAAATTGAAATTATTTCAGGAAAATTATGACTTTGCGTCATGAAGCGGAACCTTGTGCGTCGTGACATGAATGATTCCAGAAACGTGATCTTCAAATTTCCAGGTCACGTCGTGACGCGTGCATTCCAGAATCAAATATTTACCAATTTCCCAGTACGCGTCGTGATGTACGGTGAGTTGTGTCACGACGCGAGGCCAAATTGAGGCATTGACTTCAATTCTCCAAGCATAGTTTACTCAATAATCATTCCACACTTACATATTACAACATCTACCCATCAATACTATAAAATTCAATGTAAATAACTATTAAACCACACACTTCAATTCAATTTAACCCTTTAATCTCAAAGTCCTAATTAACTCACTACTTAAGGTTCCCATGTATTGATTCTTACTCAACATAATCAATCCATGCTCATATGTCACTAAATGCTATGTTTATTATCAATTTTCCACGTTATTATCTCCTCGTTATGTTATCTTTATGCCTGAATGTACTGAATTTCCTGGTTACTTCTGTGTCCCTCTTACAACTATGTTCTTCTTTACTACAAGTTTGGGCGTTAACTTTTACTATCTAACTCTGTGTCTCTGATTCGTCTATTATCTCGTTACTTTGATCATCTGTACATCCTCTTTTACTTTTATTATATACTTATCTTCCCACTCCCTAGGGTAACATTTCTTAGATCTTTACTATTTAGTTTCCTAACTTGTTCTGAATTCCTGGTGATAGGCTAGGATAGCTACAGGGAAATTCTCAACTTGGGTCTAGAGTATAGTTGGTCTCGCAAGGAATACTATTTGAATAGTCTATGAAAGCTTACTAACCTATCTGTGGATCTTGAGGACGTACTCGAGGATCGGATACTGGAGAGGTAGTGCATTGTATACGAGTATCTCGGACATACTACGTATACCAAACCCCAGCACTCTGCCCACTACAGTCACTGACTCCCTAGACCACGCTCTAATACCATCTTTATAATATCCCCAATCTGGGGACGCCACCGGTAGGGAATAGATCATCCTATTCCCCTGAGCCTCTGACTATGCACAACATTAATACTCTATCTGGAACATAAACTCATGCATGTGACCATTGCCCGAAAAGAATAACACGAAATGCTACTTGATAATTATGGCTTGTGTACTCAATAATGATTCTTTTTACAACTCTATTCATGGACATTTTATGTTTTACATGTACAGACTCTGCTAAAAATAATGCATGATTCATAACTTTACTTGACTCTGGCGGAACTGTAACTCTACACTCGATCTGGTGGACTAAAACACCCTAGTGACTACCATCAGTATTTGTCCTCTCAAGCATGTCCTCCGGGGTCCTGCAAAATAAAACACCGGGAGGGGGTTAGATCGTTTGAATGATCTAAGTTAGTGGACTATATAAAATGAAAACTGAAATACTGTTGCGAAGATGTTGGGTTTTAAAACCAAAGTTCAGAAATAGCTTAATTTGAAAATCTCATTTCTGGTCTGAAAACTCTGAACTCATCTATGAAAATCTTTCTGAAAACTCTTTTGTAAAACTTATCTTTTCTAGAAATATCTTTCATAAACTAAAAATGATTTCCTTTCTTTCTAGAAAACTTTTCTAAACCTGTTTTTCTGAATATTTCTTCTAAGACTGTTGTTTTCGGAAAACTTTCTTTTCTAAAACCTTTTCTGAAAACTGTAACGGAAAACTATTTCTGTAATCTGTATATGTCTTTGAAAATTTATCGTATGGGGGCGTTACGTATCGACATCCCCTCATACGCCTAACTAGAGCTAGGAATGCAAACCCATGACTTTGGGGCGTTACGTATCACCGTCCCCCAAAGCATGCCACTTTTGTCCCTGAAACTAGTGGTCTTAGGGAGTTACTTATTGCCTTCCCCCAAAGCGTGCCACTCATCTCCCTGAAACTAGTGGTCTTGGGGTGTTACGTATTGTCGTCCCCCAAGCCACAGATCTAGAACTGAGGGTGCTGATCTATGCTACCCTCCAAGCTCTGAAAACTAGAATCTGTGGGGGTTACGTATCACCATCCCCCCAGTCCTCTATATGTGCACATGTCATCTGTCAATTCCACAAGTTACATACTGAGGTGGGTTTTTCCCTCATGCCTTTAAAAATCTCAAAACTCGTGCTATTAAAAACAATCTTTCTGAAACATCACTGTATGAAAAGCATCTGTGATTAAATTTTTTCTATCGCCCTATATGCTCAAAAAGTAAGTCTGAATTCAAAACTTGATAAATAAAATCAATTTGAGAAAAGCGGTCCACTCACAGATTTTAGAATCTAGCCGACATTACTCATTTGCTGAAGAAGCCTTGGTTCCTACAATGATCTATAATTAATAACTTGATTAGAAAATGAAATGAGGAACGTATTCTGAATAGAATTGAGTCTATCTTATTCGAGTGCTTTTATTATTATCGCAAGACATATCACACTTATATCTTGACGTTATATATATACAAGTTGATACGAGACCTTTAGGGCGGCCTTTAACGTGCTGGGGTGGAACTGGAATGAATTGAAATTATTTCGGGAAAATTCTATTTTTGGATTAGGATACGGAACCTTGCCCGTCGCGACGTGCATGATTCTAGAAATGTGATCTTTAAATTTCCAGGTCGCTTTGCGACGCAACTCTTTGCGCGTCGCGACGCTTGCATTCCAGAATCAAATATTTACCAATTTCCCAGTATACGTCGCGACGTACGGTGAGTTGTGTCGCGATGTGAGGCCAAATTCAGGCATTGACTTCAATTCTCCAAGCCTAGTTTACTCAATAATCATTCCACATTTCCATATTACAACATATACCCATCAATGCTATAAACTTCAATGTAAATACCTATTAAACCACACACTTCAATTCAATTTAACCCTTTAATCTCAAAGTCCTAATTAGCTCAATACTTAAGGTTCACATGCATTGATTCTTACTGAACATAATCAATTCATGCTCATATGTCACTAAATGCTATGTTTATTGTGCTCTTCATACACCATTAACACAACAAAACTACTCAATCCAAGGTTTGGGTCAAAAAGCCTTACCTCAATCCACTTGATTTTCCTCATTCTTCAAGCTTCAAGTATGCTTAACCTTCTTTTTGCTTCTTCCCTCTTCCCTCTTCTTTCTTTCTTCTTTTCTTCTTTCCATTTTCTTCTTCTTCTTCTTCTTCTTCTTCTTCTTCTTCCTCTTCTTCTCTTCTTCTCATTCTTCTATTTCCGCTTCACGTCTCTTCATTTCTTTTTTTTTTGGGATTCATGAATAGTTCCCTTATTTACTTGGCCATTTTAAAAAAAAAATTGTAGAATTTTCAAGAAACTTGTAGATTTTAGTGGAATGCCCTCGGGTATTATTTATCTGAATTTTAATCTGCATTTGTAGCCTATTTATGATTTGAATTTGGAAAACTGTTCAACGTGAAAATTGTAGGTCTCAATCTCAGCTTTCCGATGATATAAAATTCATAGAAATCAGAGTTCGTATGAGAAAGTTACGGCCTAAATACCATGGGTTGTCCGCAGTGGAACATCATAGAATCCCGCATCGAAGTTTCAAAGAATTTACTGTTTATCCAGAAGTTCATTCCAAGATTGTATATATGCTCGGACATAATTTTATATTACATAACACTCATCCAACGATGTAACAATACTACAGTCAACAGTAGTAGAGACCACCGGTTGTTACATCGTGGTATACTAATGATTAAGATCGAATCCATATATGACCATCTATTAGATAAAATGAATTTCTTCGGTTAACAGATATTATTAGAAATTCATATTTATCTGAGTCCAGTCCTATATGATCTCATCATACAAGGTGACTCCATTTCCATGTCACTACATGAACGATCCCGGATCAAGGTCGTCGTACAAGTATAGAATGGACCACAACTATAGATAAACCACAAAAAAAATACCCTCTTTGTTTGCCCTTTATGGACTATTTAGATTACTAATTTCAGACTTAAATCCTCTTGTGCATCAAACATACACTAAATCTGAAGGTACAATAGCAATCAAGGTAAACAAGACAATTAGACAATATGCGATATAATTCAAACAACTTTGATAAAATGAATAATGCATTTATTATTATTACAATAATAAATTCTGTTTACAATACATGAAGCTCTAGTACATAAATTCCAGCACTATTTATTACCTACAAATGGGATAAGACTGTCTGAAGTTGCGAGGATGAAGATTCTATGAGGATTAAATGGATAGAGGCTGTTTGAGTTATCAATTTAGTTTGATGAGGTCTGGTTAACAGGTCATGGATTAGGTTATGGTCTCATTTTATATGATTTACAAAGAAATCATATTTAGAGAACCATTATTTCATTCTCAACAACTATTTTCTGGCAAGGATTTGTTTTTGAAGTCAAGGATTCTAGGAAATGATGAGCTGTCTACTTTTACCAGAAAATGATGACATATTAGATGAAACTCAAATTTCTTGATGCCATATTTGACTTCTAAAGTCTCATTGTATACGGAATGATAATGCTTCTCAGCATATTTGAATTGAACACTCGCATGATCACATAGGTATTCCATTCCACCTGATGATTCGAGGAGGATGGCCCCCCAGTATTCATCACTAGTATTTGTTTGAAGGATGCGTTAGCCATCATGGGTAATTTTCAATGGTGGAAGACCTTGTGTGATCTTTTGCAACTCTTGAACAACTTTTGTCTGGAGAATACCCAATGGAGCGACATTCGTTTTCAATAGTTTGGACAGTTGGCAGGTGTGTATGGTAACACGAGGAAGAAATTCTTTGCGATAGTTAACTATCCTCAAGAACTGTTGAAGTTTCTTCCTGGTTAAGTTTTCATCATGGAAATGAAGTAATTCTTGAGCTATTTGATGTCTAGGGTGTGACGGTTGGTGCTCTGAGTGCCAATTTTATTATGTATTTCCCTGTAAATACTTATGTAATATTTTATTATGAATAAAATAAATAGTTTCTATTATAATACATCTCTTTTTATATGGTAAATGTTGGGTTTCTAAGGTCATCCCAAGATCATATAAAGCATGAAACATGTGAATACAAGAAGTAAGAATGGCGGAAACATATTTACAAAGAACGGTTGTATGATGCGTTGTAAATAAAATTTGCTTTGAGAAGATCCTCCAAGCTCCTCTTTGATTGATGAATCCAAGCTCCAAGCTTTGAGATTTGAGATTCCAAGCTCATGGGAATGGTTTCCCTATCACCTTATATGATTCTTTGATGTGCTAGCAATGGAGAAAATTGCAATAAAAATCCCCTAATACCTCATTGTTGCTCTCGGCAATGGGAGAATAAGAGAGAGAGAAAGTGAAAGATGATTTGTTGTGTTGTATTTTGATTTTCAAAAAATCTATATTTGATATACCAAATGTTTGGTAAATCTCAACACCAAATCAAGCTTGAGTGTAGTAAAAGTCATCACCAAAATCTTCACTAACTTCCATCACCAAAAAGTGAAGTGAATGACAAGTGAAGTGACATGTTATTTGACTTGTGATGTGACATGTGGGCCCCATTTAATTCAAAATCCGAGTGGACCGTCGAACACATTCCAGGCTCGGGTTCGTTATTTCCAAATTAACGAATTTTCCGTTGCGACGTAATTAAATCAAATTTAATTAAATAATTATGCCTAGCAAAATTACTATTTACATCGCTCGCGAATTAATTCTAAATTAATTCGTTTGCTTGAATTCAAATCTAATTTTAATTTTGTTATGAAATCTAATTTCATTTAATATATCGAATATATTATTTTATCGATTAATTCCAAATTAATCGTTCTCTCTCTTCAAATAGTATTTTATCCCAGATAAAATCTCTCCACAATTAATCCTAGATTAATTATGTTCGAATCGTACGTCATCGGTGAATCTTCGGGAAGTGACCCATGAGATCCCCGGATATGTTGGTAGTAAATCCGGTCGTCAGACTATCCAAACACCGAAACACGTGTGTACCTCATACCACGTTTTTACCAATTTACGAGACATGGTTGTGTTGGTTTCTATAATTAGTCCCAAAGAAAGAATAAGCCATAGAAATACATATAACATACATGCAAAGCATGAAGCATGGCGGAATCATACTTACTAAGCTTTGTGACGAAAATGATGAAGAGGATCCTTGAGTCTTCAAGGTGGAAGTTTCGGCCAAGCAAGAAGATGGAGAGAAGCTTCAAATCTTCTAGTATTCCAAGCTCCAAGATTGTTTCCCTATCACCTCCTTTGATTCCTCTTTGTGCTAGCAAAATGGAGAAATGAAAACAATTTTCTGCTGCCTTGTAAAGCTCACGGCGTGCGTGAAGAAGAAGGAGAGGAGAGTGTGTGACTTTTCAATTTTCTTGTTCTCTTTTGTTTCTAAAACCGTGAGAAGCAAAATGAAAAACAATGATGAGATATCAAATACCAAAATGAATTTTTAATTAAAAAACCCTTCAAAAACCGTGAAAGGTTTTCCCTCCAAAAAAAAATTCATTAAATGGCATCATTATCTCACATTGAGAATAGAGACAATGTATCATCCCATAAAGATGACTAGATACATCCATCATCTATTCATGTCAATTAATGAGATATCACGATGTGATTTGCGGATCCCACCCGTTTTCAAAATACGAATGTGTCCGCAAACACTTTCGGGCTCGATTTCGCTAATTCCGAATTAACGCATTTACGTCGCGACGAGAATTAAATAATTACGCCTAGCGAAATTACTATTCAGATCGCTAACGAATTAATTCTAAATTAATTCGTTTGCCCAATTAAAATCCGATTTTAATTCCGCGTCGAAATCCAATTTCGTTTAATATATCGAATATATTATTTTATCGATTAATTCCAAATTAATCGATCTCTCTATCTCTCCTAATAAGGCATTTTATCCAAGATAAAGTTTCTCCGTAATTAATCCAAGATAAATAAAGTTCGAATCAAACATCATGGGTGAATCTTCAGGAAGCGACCCAAGAGATCTCCGGATATGTTGGCAGTAAATACGGTCGTCGGATAATCCGAACACGTACGTACCTCGTACTACATTTTTACCGATTTACAAGACAAGGTTGGCTTCTAGCAAAGCGTCATGCCTACCCAATTCTCCAGAAATATTCTTACTGGAATATTTGATCTTTATCAAGTGTAGTATACTGTAGTATCGCGTACATCGATCCAGTATGGGACGATCACATGTTAGGCCTGGGGCTGGAAATGTGTCTGCCCCGTACGAAACATATATCAGATATGAAACAACTAGTCTCTTTAAATCGGACAATCCTGACCTGGTCATATTATCCCGACGGTTGCAACCTTTTATAGAGTACTAGTTCTGTATCCTGCGTGATCATCATCTCCATATGTCTGAAGTGATACTTCCATCTTGACATCACATCCAAAACACTACGATTCTCGATAAACCCAGAAGAGGCGTACACAGAACCAGTTAAAGCCCCGAACCACCACAACCAAAGTTTACCGATTGTCGCAAGTACTAGCGATGCAAGTCTTAGGTTAAGACCATATACACCTACCCTGATGCGGCCTCCCATAGACACGCAGACATACTACCAATGGGATTCCGCGGGGTCTGTCCAGAGCGAAGCTGTTTTCCGTACCATCGGTAAAACACAACCTCCTATCGCACTTGCATAAGTATCCAATACTTAAATATATGAGAACTATGCCGATGTGCCATCACAACTCGCACAAGTGCAATACTAGTCTATTCCGCATTATCGATGTCTGATCTCGATAATACTCCGACTAGGGATATTTAAAGATTAAACCTTTTATATTGATATTGTCTCATATCATCTCAATACGGAACTAATCATATGGACTTTTGCCATTAATATATCAAAGTAAATAATTTTACAAAACGGCAAAAGGCAATTTCATTATCACATAGTTAATTTTGTACAATAATACAATATCATTTACAAAACAGTGACGCTATGGGTCATAATGTCTAACAATCTCCCACTTGGCCTATAGCCAGTCACTCAAGCATCTAATACCTGAACTATGTATATGTCGTTCAAACACTTGCTGAAGAACAGCCTTCGTTAGCGGATCTGCAATATTGTCATCTGATGCGACCTTCTCGACCTTTACATCGCCACGATGTATAATCTCCCGAATCAGATGGTAACGCCGAAGAACATGCTTGGATCGTTGATGAGACCTTGGTTCCTTAGCTTGTGCTATAGCCCCATTATTGTCACAATACAACGGTACGGGCTCAGCTGCTAACGAAACTACTCCTAATCCGATTAGGAATTTTCGGATCCAAACTGCCTCATTTGCTGCTTCTGATGCAGCAATATACTCCGCTTCAGTTGTTGAATCGGCAACAGTGTCTTGCTTGGAAGATTTCCAGCTCACTGCTCCGTATTTCAAACAAAAAATGTACCCCGATTGCGACTTGAAGTCGTCCTTGTCGGTTTGGAAACTTGCATCGGTGTACCCAGACACCTCAAGTTCTCCACCTCCATAAATTAAGAAAGCATCCTTAGTTCGTCTAAGATACTTAAGAATATTCTTAACTGCCATCCAGTGACCTTCACCTGGATCGGCCTGATAGCGACTGCACATGCTCAAAGCATATGACACATCAGGTCGCGTACATATCATGGCATACATGATCGATCCGACTGCCGAGGCGAACGGTATCCGACTCATGTTATCTCTCTCTTCTTTAGTCTTAGGACACATGTCCTTAGACAGAAGGATACCACGTGACATTGGCATCAATCCCCTCTTGGATTGATCCATGTTGAATCGCTTCAACACTTTGTCAATATATGTACTCTGGGAGAGTCCAAGCAGCTTTCTAGATCTATCTCGGTAGATCTTTATTCCCAGAATAAAGGCTGCTTCTCCCAGATCTTTCATGGAGAATTTTAATGAAAGCCAAGCTTTCACCGACGTTAGCATGGGAATGTCATTGCCTATAAGCAATACGTCGTCGACATAAAGGACAATAAAAGTCAGTGCTCTCCCACTAACCTTCTTGTATACACAAGGGTCATCATCGTTTTGTACGAAATCATATTCTTTTATGATCTCATCAAAACGCTGATTCCATGACCGTGATGCTTGCTTCAATCCATAAATGGATCGATTTAACTTACAAACCTTGTTTGCAAGTCTAGGTACGATAAAACCGTCAGGTTGTTGCATATAAACATCCTCCAAAAGGTTTCCGTTAAGGAAAGCGGTTTTAACGTCCATCTGCATATCTCATAATCGAAATATGCAGCTATTGCAAGCATTATCCGAATGGATTTAATCATGGCAACGAGTGAGAAAGTTTCGTCATAATCAATACCATATTGTTGACGATAACCTTTTGCTACAAGCCTAGCTTTGTACGTTTGCACGTTGCCATCCATGTCGGTCTTCTTCTTGAAGATCCATCTGCATCCAATAGGCTTTACGCCTTCTGGTGCATCAACCAGTGTCCAAACTTGGTTGGCATACATGGAATCCATCTCGGACTTCATGGCATCTTGCCATAAAGCGGAATCAATATTCTGTATTGCTTCCTCATACGTAGTCGATTCATTATCCTCAATAAGATTAATATCTACATGAGGCGAGATCAGGAACCATACCTCTCAGGTACTGTCCTGACTCTCTCCGACCTACGCGGTCTTTGTGTATATGAAGATTGTGGTATAGACTCATCCTGGATGGTCTGTTTATGTTCCGTCGTTGATTCATTGCCAGGAACAGTATCACTACGATTTTCATTGAGCTCCACTTTCCTCCCACTTACCACTGCATCTAGAAATTCCCTCTCAAGGAAAAATGCATGTAGAGCAACAAATACTTTGTTCTCTTGTGGGTGATAGAAGTAATATCCTTTGGTTTCCCTAGGATATCCCATGAAAAGGCATTTATCTGATTTGGGTTCTAGTTTGGTACCTTCCAAACGTTTAACATATGCCCAGCATCCCCAAATCTTTAGGAAAGAGAAACCTGGTTTCCTTCCTGTCCATATCTCATATGGAGTCTGTTCAACAGACTTTGACGGAACCTTATTCAAAATAAGTACTGCACTGTTTAATGCGTATCCCCAGAAGGATATTGGTAGCTCAGTGCGACTCATCATCGACCTTACCATGTCTAACAAGGTACGGTTTCTCCGTTCAGACACACGTTTAATTGCGGTGTTCCAGGAGGAGTCCACTGTGAAAGAATACCGTTTTCTTTCAAGTAATCTTGAAACTCATAACTTAAGTATTCGCCACCACGGTCCGACCGCAATGTCTTAATACTCTTGCCTGTTTGTTTTTCTACTTCGTGTCGAAACTCTTTGAATTTCAAAAGTTTCTGACTTGTGTCTCATTAGATACACATAACCATAACGAGATGCATCATCCGTAAAGGTTACGAAGTAATGATATCCACCTCTAGCCTGGCTAGACATGGGCCCACATACGTCGCTATGAACGAGGGCTAACAGTTCTGTGGCACATTCACATTTACCACTAAAAGGTGATTTAGGCATTTTGCCTAAAAGACAAGATTCGCAGACATCATATGAATTAAGATCAAATCCGTTCAAGTACCCACTCTTCGAAAGTGTGGATATGCGAGTCTTGTTAATGTGTCCTAGACGACAATGCCACATGTAAGCTTCATCTTTTAGATTACTCCTTTTGAGCCTTTTGTTTGTTATTTTATGTTTAGGAGATTCATTTATATTCAAAATATAAAGGCCATTATTTGCAACAGCAGTGCAAATTTCTGCATCATTTTTATATAAATAACACCCAGTGTTTCTAAATACAAAAGTGTACCCATGCTGGGTTAACAAAGATACAGATATGATATTCCTAGTCAAACTAGGTATATAATAACAGATCAAAAGTTTAAGCTTATGCCCCGAGGGCAATTCCAAAACAAAAGTCCCTACAGCCAAAACAGCAACTGGAGTTCCGTTTCCGACTCGTAGATCAATCTCCCCTGAAGCCAGCATCCTGCTATCCTGCAGATCCTGCAAATCAGTACATATATGAGCAGCACACACCAGAATCAAAAATCCAATTTTTAAAACTAGAAGTAGTCATATTTATCTCAATAACAAACATACCAGAGGCTAGTGCCTTGCCTGCCTTGATATCCTCCTTGTGTCCCTTGCCCATTCGGCAGTCACGTTTCCAGTGACCCTTCTTGCCGCATTTGAGGCAGACATCTGAGATTTGTCTCTTGGCTTCCCAGAAGCTTTTGTCAACTTGCCTTACCCTTTTTCTTATGTTTCTTCTTACTCACCCCTCCAGTAGCTTTTGGCCCAGCCTTTGGCCTCTGAGAGGTCGATGCAAAGTGCACCTCGCGCTTGCCCCCTTTTTGGAGTTCTTTTTCAGACTCCTTCAAGATGGATAACAGCTCTCCAAGAGTGTCATCCGTATCCATCAACTTATAGTTGATTATGATTTGTCTCCAAGTATTAGGAAGTGACTGTAAGATCAAATCTACGGTCAGCTCAGCCTCCAAGACTATTCCCATATTGGCCAACTCATCAATATCGGCGATCATTGAGCCCCGTGGGCCTCAACTGATGCGCCTTCAGTCATTCGGGCGCGGAAGAGTTTCTTACCACAACTCGTACCTCTCCATCCGCTTGTTGGTGCGGTGGAGATCTCTCAGTCTAGCCAACATGTTATAAGGATCCAAGTACTTATTTTGGCGACGAAAGTGCTGAGTCATCGAAGCTAACATAATAGCCTGAGCTGTGTCACAATCATTGCTGTGAGTTTTCCATAACTCCAGCTCAAGTGGGTCAGTAGGCTTAGGCGGGAGAGGTGTCTGTATGGTGTACAGCATCCTCTCAGCCCCAAGGACTATCCTCAGGTTCATTTCCCAATCAGCGAAGTTTGTGCCCTTAAAGACATTGTCACCAATGATGATGTCTCGGACATTTACCTTGCTTGCCATCTCAACTACGATAGTCCAACTATCTAGTTAACGATAAAATGGGTACAGTCAAACTGTTACAAGAAAAAATAACAATGAATTAGTCCAACTAATTTTAATTAATTAAACGAAATAATTTTGAAAGACGCGTAAGGCTAAGTATCTGAATGAAATTGCAAATTCAATACTAGCCTCCCACTATTTTTATCAAGTCTCTAACCCTCTGTTGAGAACTCGCGAAATCCTATTTCCTAGTGGGCTAGGATCCCGTTAAATAACAAACAATCTTGACTTTGGCCAACAAATTGTATGCTATTTAACTAGGTAGATCTCAAAGATCAATTGGATCCAATCCAATTCCTAGATCCGGTTAGGTGGACATCCAAGTCCAAAACATATGTATATTTACTTATACCAATGTATCTAATACATTTTCCTAACCACTATCCTCCGAATATCTAGGCCTTGGCTTTGGCACAACAAACCTAATGATTCCGGTTACAGCTGACCCATTGAACAAGTAAAGTTTCGTAATCAATGTCTTTGGACAAGAGTGATCTTGACTTTGGCCAACAAATCACAACTTGGACAAGACCCACCGATGTGGAACAAAACTCTCATGATTCAAGTACATCCTCATTGACAAAGGTCTTGACTTTGGCCAACAAACCAATGCCAATTTTGGATCTTGAACAAGAATCATTCAATGGAAGGATAATTGCTTAATATAAATTGAGGGATTTTTGCGTAATTGGCATCCAATTTATTATCTTTGTTAGGTCTCATCATCATACACCCTTAAGCATGCTTCTAAAACATCATAAAGTGCATAAAGTAAATTAATAGTGATATACGGATGGATATATAAAACAATTTGTTCCTAGAACAAACACTCCTTTTCCTCTCCCCGCTAGAAATATTCTACTTCTACCCAATTACATAATACAATAATAG